>JAHHFK020004390.1:0-99879 GCA_024533555.2 Aedes koreicus | reverse complement strand
GCCACAAGCATACAAGCACAGGAAAGAACGAGTATATTTACCAACGCGTGCGAATGTTTCATTTCATGCCAAGACCCTCCGGGAAAACACAACTGTCTTCAATCCATCCAGACGTGGTAATTGTATCACCTTGATTAAAAAATGAAACGAATTGTAAATTATAATACTAAAATACCAAATGTATTACTTTTTGTAGATCTACTGCCAAAACCAGCTGATTGGCAGCAGCTGTATCGCCATCTGCGCGATATTCCGCTCGTGCTTGCTTTGAATACTCCAGATGTTCATTTTGCTTAGTACATTGGGTACATTCCAAATTCCTGCCCTCGTGTCCGGAAATCTTCTGATGCTCTTCCGCAACAATACACAACTTGCATTCTTCATGACCCAATTTAACAAACGAGATTTTCATTTCGTTTATTACGCGGGAATACAGCGGGTAACTCACTTTGGCGTCATGGCCTGGTAGGTCTTATGCATGGCTCTTTGGGTCAAATCCGATGGCAAATAGCGACGATTGGTAGCATGCTCCTTCCTGTAGTGCAATACCGTACGCCTGAAAATCAAAATGTGTGCCTTAATTGTATCACGGGAGTCACTGCTCCGTAAGTATTTGCCACGCTTTGTGCGGCACAAGGCACCCTCTTCATTTCCAGTGATGATCCGATAAATAATGTTCCTGAAATTGAAAATTGTTCATTAACTGATTATATTGTTTTTAACATAAAACTCACCCACAGTGTTTATCAAAGCTCGACACACGGCCACTGGAACGTCGCTGGCAGAAGGCAGAGTAAAGACTGGACTCGGAAAAAATGAGACACACAAAAATTATCACCGAAAATTCATTTTAAATCGGATACTTCTCAAATTTTCAGGGATTAAATAACTATATTAGCTGAATGCTGAATGCTCGTACATTTCTCTTAACACTGCTCATGAGATCTTGGGCGAGGCTTTGTCCATCTTCCTTACACAATTTCTCCCAGTTTTTCTTCAAAGCTTCATCGGTTTTGAATGTTTTTCCGCTTTTCTTCAACTTCTTCATTATCGCCCAAAACTTTTCGATCGGACGAAGTTCTGGTGTATTTGGCGGGTTCGCCTCCTTCGGGACCACAATAACGCCCTTCGCTTCGTACCAATCCATTACAGGCTTGGCGTAATGGCACGAAGCGAAATCCAGCCAGAACAGCGTGGGACCACGGTGAGAGCGGAGGGAGGGCAGCAAGCGCTTCTGCAAGCATTCCTCTCGATAAATCTGCCCGTTTATGGTGCCGGTTGTAACAAACGGCTTGCTGTACCGTCCGCACTCGCAGATCGCCTGCCACAACAGGTCCATCATGTTCGCGAATTTGTCCATCTTTCTCTTCCGAAACTTTTCCGGAACCTCCATGCGGACAAAAAACCACTCACAGCTTCCGCGCACGCAATTTGGCCACCGTGTTTTGCTTGTCAGTCCGGTTTGGCGCCTTCCTGACCTTAAAAACACGTAGCCCAGCCCGCTTCATGGTCTGCTGGACGAACCACTTCGACGAATTGACCTTTTTGGCCACGTCTCGGGTGGAAAGGTTCGGGTTATTCTTAAAGTACTGCCTTATCTTCCGCGCCTTCTCTGGGTATTCCGTTTTCGCTTTTCGGCCGCTTCCAGCGCGCCACTCGATGGTCTTTGTCTCCTGGAACATCTTCACAACGCGGGACACGGTGGAATGGTGGATTCCAAGCCTTTTGCCGATCCATCTGTGCGACTGACCAGGATTATCGATCACCGCGCTCAAGATTTGCTGGCGTAGCTCTTCTTGTTTCAAATGCATCTTGAAAACTACTTGACAAATCGCAATTTTGCACACATAAACATAACACTCTTAACTAGTATTACTCAAAATAATTATCATTAATTTTCACCCACGCGATAAAAAGTTAGACCCAAAACAAAGTGTCGCATTTTTTTCCGAGTCCAATCTTTACATATGTATGACCGGTTCTTTCGCAACTCTTTTAAAAAATCACGGGTTTTGAGTCGGGTTTTCACACTCGCAAAACTCACGTAGTTTGGATGTAACTGCGCTGACCCTCTGTATTCAGATTCCAGTAGGCCTCGGTAATCTGCTCTGTCATCACGGGACAAAAGCTCTGGACACTTTTTGCGACAACCACAATTTTTCATAATGCGCCATTTTTCGTTTCTTAGCGAAGTTCTCTTTCTGGATTTCTTTTTTTGTTTTTTTTTTTCTTGGGCGTTCGTAAAAGCTTCCATCAGAATAGTCAATTATTTCTGCAGATTCCGCAGGGAAACTTTGTAAATCCGGTTCGGCAGTTATGCTTGATTCCGCACAGATTCCGCTTCTCACATTCGGCTGTTCGGCACTTACACTTGAGCTGCTAAATCACTCTCCCGATCCGCCGATGGAATCGAACCCGTAAAAATCGTCATCACTATCATCACTTCCGTATGCTTGCAACATGGCCAACGCATCCAGTTCCGATTCCGAGTGAAACTTTAAAACTTCCGACAAACAAATAAAAACTCTCAACGCACGCGCGTGTAAACAAAACAGACAACAAACGTCATTTGCATAGGTGTGGTTCGATGATCTCAGTGGGACTCATATGCGTAGAATTATTCAATTTATTCCAAATTTCTCGGCATAACAGTCCCACTGATCATTTTTATTTTAAAGTAACATAAATTGAATCTATAAACGAAAAAAAAATGATAGTACTCATTGGAAATGTTGGTTTCCAACGTAATTTTGGTCATAAAAGGATTATTTATTGCGCCATTTCTTTCCGGAAAGCAAAAACATGTTTCGACTTTAATTGCATTTTGCTCAGTTGGCCTTTTTTTCAATATGGGACAATTATGCGTAGAATGGCAGTATAAAAATTCACCACTTCTTTCGAATAGAATCCTAGGAATGGGTTGCATCGCGTTACCAAATATGAACATGATAAATTTCAATTTTCTAACTTGTTAGGAACCGGTGCGGTATCGTGTTAAGATGGTGGTTGCTAAATTAAGGGCCTTACAACGGTTCTCACATCATACGTGATACCTGTAATAAAGACAATGATTTCCATTTGATTTGCACGTGAGTTTTTTCACCGTGAAGTGACACTCGTAATAAGGCCAAAAGTTTTCCAACCTACCGGTGCGCATGGTCTAACTGGAACTTCTAATCGTTTTACTGTTGGTTTTACCAAACCGTCGAATTTGGGTAAGGTAGAAATCTTTCGCCCATGGGCACTGCTCGAACGAAGCGAGCTCGAACTGATCCCAGTTATTCCAAAACTCCCCGTGAGCAGTTGCATGGAAATTCATCAAAATGAGTCAATATTTCAAGAATTATGGCGGTGCGACCTGTTAAGGTTAAGGTGTTCAATTGTTTTCAACGACATCATTCTTCTAGCATGAGAAATATGAGAGTTTTCAAGCTTTTATCGTCATTATATTCTTGAAGACGCAGCGCAGCGGAAGACAACCGAACCCGATCCATTAAAGCTTGGCACGATAAGAAATTCGTTACTAGAATGATGAAAACCCAATATTATATAATAGGTATTCCACGTTTAAATGCTGCTATTCACTTTTTAGCGTGGCAATGATAGTACTCGATCGACAAAAATAAATGCCATAGCCATAAAACGTTTTTATGTTTTCCTGTTTTTGTTAGATTACGATAGTTGCATATGAGCATCTTAAGAGGGCATTTCTTTCCTTTCAATACAAACACACACATTCTCTAAATTGTACACAAGTTTCATCCATCATTTTTTTTAGATCCTCGTTATCCTTAGCATATTATTGTATTAATAAATTTACTTGCAATATATTAAATCATCTTCTTCTTTCTTCAATCATCATCTTTTTCGTTATTAATTCATTTATTTATTGTAATCATCATTTTCGCTTACTTTAAAAGATTTTTGCATTTCATTTTTTTTCGTAGATGGGTTCGTCTAAACCAATCAATTTTTTGTTTTCAGTGAAGTTTTCGATTTTTTTTAAAATATTTTCATCAATTATTGTTTCGAATTTTCGTTTTGTTATCAAACGGTCAAATCTATTTGCATGGTTCTTTACAGGTTGTTGTGTTTGTTTGTATGTGTGTGCTTTTTCTCACTACAAATATTGTTTCAACAGTGAAATTGTAGATTTCATTTTACTTTTGTTTGTTAACATTACTCAACTAAGTTTTATTCATTAATTTAATATGCGTTAAATAAGATAAAATTTTCAAATATAATAAAAACAAATGTGATTTGAAAATGTGTAAAGTGATTGAAATAAGTTGTGAGGAAGGGTGTGCGTGTGGGGTAAAAATAGTACGGATAAGGTTCTGGTGGTGGTGCTAAACAGATGAACTATTCTATTCGAGAATAATAATTAATGCAAAACGGGGGAGATGAGTTCAAACCGCGTTCCGAAGGTAAACTATTAAAATTTGCTCTTGGAAAAACTGTCGTTAAAATGCATGATTTGACTATAATCTAATTTTGAATATAATAGTGCCTATGCTGCTCGGTTTTTGTTAGGTGCATTCACTCGTTTGGGGTGAATTGAAATGTAAATTGATCAAACAAAATTACCATTCAGAATCCAGTTTAGCTTAACACTTACGTACACGAAAAGATGGTGCAATGTAATAGTGTCACATCCAGGAAAGTAATAAAGGTTAAGCATGGAAGTTGGCAGCGAGAGTGGACTTTACATCTGCACATCAGCTATTTACAGAGAAAAACAAAGACAGTACGGGATTGGCAATTTGTGGGAGGTTTTGGTTTTGTAAAATTTTGGCAGCTCGAACGGTTCAACCAAATTAGAAACTTTATTGCTCCGATTCCAGTTGGTACAATTTCTGAACAGGCAGTATTACAGTTTTGAATTATTTACAAAAGTTTTAACTCGCTCGCTGACAGTATTTGCGTTGAACAGTACCTAATAAGAATAAGTAAAAGATGGGAAGACTCTATTAACATTAAACGTTGTTTCGATAAGCAACTTTCGTCCAACCGGGCGGAAATGAGGGGGTGGTACTGTCAGCCAATAGATTGGAAAGGACGGTGTAGTATACGTTAACAAGGGACAAAGAAACAATCATAAACGCCTATCGCTAAACATGGGAAGGAAAGTAAACAACACGAAACATATGTTAGCCGGCTTCCTCGCTTCGTTCTTGTGGTCCTTTTACGCGTCTGGGTTGTTATTCAGTGTAGATACTCTTTGCTAAAGGCACATTCCACTTTCGTCAACTTTGCACATCCTAAAAAGTTACGTTCACTGTTGCTGCCGTTTCAGGTTTGCTTTTTTCTTAAATGTTAGTTTTCGATTTTCGGGGTTTTCTTCTTCTTGCTTTTGATCTTGACCTAAAAGTTACCGGATGACGCCTTCGTTCTTCAAATCATTGTTCTCATCGGGACTCTGACGATCAACGGGATCGTATGTTTTTTTAGATGCATCGTGGCACCCAGTTAGTGAGGGGTTTTTGTGTGTGTGTGTGAGCTGATCGTGCTGCTGCTGTTGCTACGAAACCACCCCGCTTACAACGGCCGAGTAAAGTTGGCTGGGAACATGCCCTTGTCGTTTGTGCCCTCCTTGATGCCCATCAGCCAGCCCTCCTCCTGCAACGAGAATGATTTTGAATTAGAATATCCGATTTTTGATGATTGTTTTTAGGATCGGAAACCAACCTGATCCTCTTGGTCCTCGTATTCGATCACGTTGATCGTGTCGCCTACATCGAAGCTAAGTTCGTCGACGTCCTCTCGGACGTACTTGTAGGTGGCCTTCACTCGATAAAGGACACCCGGTGGCAGATCAGTGGTAGTGGCGCCTAGAAGAAGAAGTGGTGGGAATTATTTTTCATGAATTTTTATGGAACGGATTTTGGGGGCCATATAAAATAAGAACTGGATGAAGGAGACTACGAATAAAGGGTATTTTAGTTAACCATCTTGTCACGGGCTACTGGAAATGGTTACAGATAACGGAGACTTCGTTGATGCTTATTTTTCACAAACCTGAGGAAACTATTTGAGTGTTTATTATTTACTATTATTTAGAAAATGAAAACTCATGGGTACATGGGTCGAAATCGGAAATAAGAATTCTAATAAGAATAAATGAAACCCTCGTTTTCCCACGATAGCTAGCACAGGAGATCCACCATTTCTGGTTCGTCTCATGTTTGACAATCACCATTCAATGTCCATCTACATTGACAATCACCAATTATAGTCCATCTACATATTATCATTAAACACATGAAAAATGCACATTAAAGTTTGGGCTCGGAAAAAATGCGACACTTTGTTTTGGGTGTAACTTTTTATCGCGTGGGTAAAAATTAATGAAATTTTGGGTAATACTAGTTCAAAGTGTTATGTTTATTTTATCGCGATCTGTCAAGTAGTTTTCAAGATGCATTCGAAACAAGAAGAGCTACGCCAGCAAATCTTGGGCGCGGTGATCGATAATCCTGGTCAGTCGCACAGATGCATCGGCAAAAGGCTTGGAATCCACCATTCCACCGTGTCCCGCGTTGTGAAGATGTTCCAGGAGACGAAGACCATCGAGCGGCGCGCTGGAAGCGGCCGAAAACCGAAAACGGAATACCCAGAGAAGGCGCGAAAGATAAGGCAGTACTTTAAGAATAACCCGAAATTTTCCACCCGAGACGTGGCCAAAAAGGTCAATTCGTCGAAGTGGTTCGTCCAGCAGACCATGAAGCGGGCTGGGCTACGTGTTTTTAAGGTCAGGAAGGCGCCAAACCGGACTGACAAGCAAAACACGGTGGCCAAATTGCGTGCGCGGAAGCTGTACCGTGAGTGGCTGGTCAAGCCAGGCTGTCTCGTCATGGACGACGAGACATATATCAAGGCGGACACCAAACAAATCCCCGGCCTCGAGTTTTTTGTCGGTAAGTCCCGCATGGAGGTTCCGGAAAAGTTCCGGAAGAGAAAGATGGACAAATTTGCGAAGAAGTACCTGTTGTGGCAGGCGATCTGCGAGTGCGGACGGCACAGCAAGCCGTTCGTTACAACCGGCACCATAAACGGGCAGATTTATCGAGAGGAATGCTTGCAGAAGCGCTTGCTGCCCTTCCTCCGCTCTCACCGTGGTCCCACGCTGTTCTGGCCGGATTTCACTTCGTGCCATTACGCCAAGCCTGTAATGGATTGGTACGAAGCGAAGGGCGTTAATGTGGTCCCGAAGGAGGCGAACCCGCCAAATACACCAGAACTTCGTCCGATCGAAAAGTTTTGGGCGATAATGAAGAAGAAGTTGAAGAAAAGCGGAAAAACATTCAAAACCGATGAAGCTTTGAAGAAAAACTGGGAGAAATTGTGTAAGGAAGATGGAGAAAGCCTCGCCCAAGATCTCATGAGCAGTGTTAAGAGAAATGTACGAGCATTCAGCTTGGGGGCGAAAATTCAATAAACAATTTATGCCAAAACATAGCTAATATATAGTTTGTTAATCCCTGAAAATTTGAGAAGTATCCGATTTAAAATGAATTTTTTGTGATCATTTTTGTGTGTCTATTTTTTTCCGAATCCAGTCTTTATAACTTTATTTATAAAAAATTTTTTGTAAAAAAACCACAAAAAGAAACTTCCTTTGTTTGGTTCTCCCAAAGGCCCACTTCCTTTTCATTTAATTTTATTTTCTACAGACCAAGGCGACAAAAATTAATTACAACAAGCTACCTTGGGCATACAACGAGCGGTAAAAAATAATGAAATTCTTCGAAGATTAGCGGAATCTAGAAAATTGGGTGGACAAGAAACCGCAGCGATTATCTCATATAATAGGACGTACGTGTATTACGAGTAAAGATCTTCACGTCACTCGTCTGCATTTTATGGATGGTTTTTTTACCGAGCAGTAGAAGTGCAGAGTTTAATAGTGTTCGATGCAAACGGAAGCTTCCAGTTAGACCGAGCGCTTTCTTGGTAGAGTACAACATAAAACAGTTTGTCATCATCGCATTTAAATGTCGATCTCAAACCAGCTACAACCACAACAATAACACGCAAACGGGTGCTGCTCGAACGATCGGTCAAGTGTGTTGACGCCGCCGACAAAGTATAATTGAATAGCTCTTCAAGTCCAGTGAATAGCTATTGTTGCGAAATTTCGCCTAGCAACGTGTGCGTCTGTGTCTCCTCGTAGAGGAGAGAAACGAATGTAGTTAAACAGGGTGGATGGCGCGATTGTTGCCACTAGATATAAGTTTTTTTGCCTAATTTTTCAAACCACGGGTTGTCTTTTTTCAGCCTAAAGATAAACCTTTGAAAACTCTCAATATTTTGAAAGAACAGCTGCGTAAGTATCCTGGTGTTCCGGTACATAAAGAAAGATTCTGTAGACTGCGTGTAGAAACGCCGAATTATGAAATAGCAAATAAGATTGTTGACCACGATTATTTTTAATATGGAGTATTACATCTACGTGCCCTTGCAAGATGTGGAGATCAATGGCGTTGTCTCTGATGCGAGACTGACTGAAAGAGATTTAAAACGAGCTTTTCGTTGTTTCAAAAACTCTAAAGTCGCTCGTGAGCTTGTAACTATTCTGGATGTAAGGCATCGTTGCAAGACGAAAAAAAGGTCTATCAACTTTCAGACTCGTTTAGGGTGACCTTCACCAGTTCTGTTCTACCAAACTTTTTTAAATTAGACGGAGGTTTTTTTTCAGTACGCTTGTATATACCGAGGGTATATAAGTGTACTCGCGACAAAGCGGAAAAACACTCTAGTTTAATAATTTATGCCCGAGTGTCACAATATTACCACTAATAACCAAAACTAAGCTGATGTAACTGCTCTTCCGGGTGCGGAGGCGAGGCACACAAAAACAAAAACAAAAAAAAAAACAGGGAAATACGACCGACACTCACACATTTCGGTAGGGAATCGATTGTGTTCACTACGTCTTAGACAAAGCACGCGGAGATTTTGTGATTTCACTGTTAGTTTAAATGAATTATGGAGAGTGTGAGCTGTTTAGTGGAATACCTGTAACTAGAAAATAAGAAGAATGATTAGTAATTTCCATTTAATTCCAACTACCTTTATTGCTTATCTTGACAGATACGCGTATTTCGTCTACAATGTGCAGACTTCTTCAGTGTCGTGTACTAATACTCGAGTATTAGTACACGACACTGAAGAAGTCTGCACATTGTAGACGAAATACGCGTATCTGTCAAGATAAGCAATAAAGGTAGTTGGAATTAAATGGAAATTACTAATCATTCTTCTTATTTTCTAGTGTTAGTTTAAGTTAAATTACGAATTATTGTTTGATTTTTCTCTCGCGAAAACAACGCAGCAAAAAAAAAAACACGTTAGTTTCAAAGCACGGCTTGCTGCGATCAGACGCACATGCTCAAAAATATGTGCAACAAAAACTGTGTAGCACACTCATGAATCATGTGTCACGGTTGAACGATACGATACAAAAACTGACAGCGCAACTCATAAAATTCACTCATCAAAGGCAATTGGTGAATTTAACAACACAGCTCTGCATAGCAATAAGGCATAGTGACGTTTAACGCACGCACACTACAGCGCCATTTAGATCAAAGGAGTGCACGTAAGAAGGAAAATCATTTGGAGGAAAACGAACCATAATTCCTCTGCATGTGCCAGAAAGGGAAAGGTGATTAAACGTCCTAAAGCCTAATACAGTATTGTTAACGCTCTTCAAGCGCGAAGCCGAAAGCAAAGTTCTTGGACGAATCAGAGTGGAGATCGATCCTCGAATTGTAGGATATCCGGTTATGTAACCCAGAAATAGCCATAAGAATCTATAGATGAGAAACAGTGTTACGAAATTTCCTGAAGAAAGGTGAAAAATATGGCATCCGGAAGAAAAGAAAGGGCTGAAAAGTTCAATGCTTCGGAAACAAAGCAGCAACTCAACATTCCCACAAGAAATAGAAATGTGTTACATAAATTTTGCGAGGATCATCTGGTTAAAAAAAAATAAAAAAAAACCTAACCTCAACCAAAACCACATTCAAGCGAGACTAGATCATTCCAAGCAGCACATGGATTGGAAGGTAGAACGGTATGATCATTCCTTTGAAAGGAATGAAGTTCCACTGGTATTTCCAGGTAAAGTTGAGCAGAAATTTCGATGGAGGGAATCTTATGGTATGGGCTGCATTTTTGCGAAGAGGTAAAACACCCATTGCCACAATTTCTATCAGAATGAATTTAGAGAGCTTTATGCAGCTACTGGAAAGTGTACTAAATCCATTTACTGCGGATATTATGGACAATAACTTCATCTTTCAACAAGAGACCGCTGCTCACTTCTAGTGAGCAAGAAGTCTTTCACTGCAAAAAATAATGAAACCTACATGCGATGTAAAACGTTTGGATAGTAAAAATGTATCGAAATAATCCATTGCTTTGTTTATTTTGAAATGAAAAATCATGCACAAAACTGGGAAAATGAATAACATATAAATACGAGTGTATTTTAATTGAAACATACATTAGTACAGTTTTCCAAAATATTAAATCACAGTGCGCTCGTTTTCCAATGTATAGTCATACGAATTCACATGGTCGTGTAAATATAAATCTTCTGTTTATATGAGCTACTTTGCTCGTTCAACTGTCATTCACGATCCATAGGCAGAAGACAACAAAGGAAAATTCAGCGCCAACATTTGATTAGGGCGAATCTGCTTTTGTAAACAAACATATTTTGTTGGTTAGAAAAAAAACCTCAAAAAGAATAAAAACAAAAAAAAAATAAATACAACAAAACCGACCAAACAAACAAAAAGAAGCACCCCCACAATATTTTCCTCAAAATACAATACCCACAACTAACCCTCCAATTTCCAACAAAAAAAGAACACTTGTTCTTCAAAATTTGGTTTAGATATAAAAGAGGGATAAATAAAAAGGAACAAAAAACAAAAAAAAAAACAATTATTTTCTTTTTTCGGGTAACCCCCAAAAAAAAACTTTGTCGATATCAGAGGGAAAAGAAAAAGCTTCTCTTCCTTAAAGATGGATTATTTTTTTTTTGTGACCTTTTGTTCAAGAGAAAATGACTACGAAAGCGATTGTTTAATGTTGGCGCTGAATTATTTGTAACTGCGACGCAAAATCTGGTGTAAGTCAATTGCAACCACGTGATTCAGTTTTATTGAATTTCCGTTTTCAAATTCATTGTCTTTTTAAACAGCAGATCCCTATCGGTAATTCGGATTCCTCCACATCGTGAATCTACTCAAGTTAAATTTATTCAGAAAGTTTTGAAGCTTCGCCATTTTCTGTTATTCAACACAGATTATCCAATATAGATGAAACTAATGAGTTTAGAACGCTTAGCATTTGTCTTTTTTCATGATGAATACATATTTTGTTTAACTACAATCCCAGTCTGAAAATATTCTCAACAAAAGGGATTGAAGAAATCAATTATAAGATTGTCTCTTGAAACCCATGTTTTGCATTTTTCGACTATCAAATTATTGATATGTCAACAAATTCTCTCTCATCTTGTGTCTTCCTCTCTATCGAGTAAAATACGCTTGCATGTAATAATCAACGATGCGGTACAGTTAATCTGAAGTAGATCAAGTAAAATTCAATTGACTTGATATTACAAGGATTTTCAAGTCGTGTAAATTTAAAAACTCATGTGATTTGAAGTTATTTGCATACTCTTTTTATGTGCCTGTGAATAGATTAAAAATTACAAAATAATTTTAACTGTGTTAACACCAACCCCCCCCCGCCTCCCACCCCTTTTTTTTATTTAATTTATAAACAAAAAAGCACACAAACACACCATCCACAAAAAAAAAAAAAATAAAAAATAAAAAAAAAAAAAAATTAATAATACATTTTTTTTTTTTTATACAACATTATTACATCACCTTTTTTTTTTCCCCCCTCGCCGCCGAGGACCCCCCCGGCTTCCCCCCCCCCCCCCACCACCCCCCGGACCCACAACCAAAAAAAAGAAAACAAAGTTTTTTCCCTAAAAATAAAAAGAAAAAAAAAAAAAATTACTACAGAAATATAAAAAAAAAAAAAACACGTCTCCGCATAAAAAAAAAACCCCCCCCCCTTGCTACAAAAACAAAAAATGTTCTAAATTATAGGATAATAAAAACCAACAATAATGGAAAAAGAACGTTACCCAAAAAAAAAAAAAAAATACTGTTTATTATCGTTTAATTTTAGCGATCTTTCGAGTATTGTCAACATTACCTAATTTTAGGTAAAATAAATACCTAATTTTAGGTACTATAAATACCTAATTTTAAGTATTCTCATATTAGCGTGCAGTTCAGGGAATCAAGATGCTTTTCGTTCAGAATGCGTCATTCACTCAGTCGGGAGGAAAGGAAATCACGCAAACGCAGAACGAAGCTTCGTCGGTAGCCAATGCAACCCATATTTGCTCCGCCGATGAGCTATTGAGAGGATTGACCGAACGGGATTTGAATCTAGAGTGAACAGCGTCGTAACTGAGAACGATTTCGAAAATAACGTGCAAGCGTCGCAACAATAGTCAACAGAATGAACATCACACCCGAGCGAACTCGATGCAGAAGTTCTCTCATCTCATTTTGCACTCTTCTATCCCAAAGCAATTCATATTCTATCTCACACAATTGAGCTCGTATTCGTTCGATTTTTTAACATCATTATCGTGTAGGGAGCTTTCCGAAGCTTTCACTGATTCTATTTCCTGAACATCGATCTTGAAAATCTCAGTGCTGCCAAATACTTTCGTCGACTCCATTCCAATAACGTTCTTATGGTTAATCTATTTTTTGTTCCCATCTACTAATTTAAGGCCTGTACTCGAAAAAAATGCACCAGACAAAAGTGTTCGCTGTTGATGGTACCCGTTGTGATGTACGGTTTACTCAGTTTACCGCATTGGCATATGGCCTGCCAGAGCAAGTATTTTTTGGCGAATTTGGCCACTTTCTTCTTCCTTATGTCTTCCGGAACATCAAACCGTGATTTGGCAACGTAGAACTCCAGCCCCGGTATCTGCTTTGCGTCTGCCTTGTTGTAGGTTTCGTCATCCATAACCACACACATCGGTTTCGTTAACCACTCTCGATACAGCTTCCTTGCGCGGGATTTGGCCGCCGTGTTTTGTTGATCACGCCGGTTCGGTGCCTTGCGGACCTTGAATACACGAAGCCCAGCTCGTTTCATGGTTTGCTGAACGAACCAGGCGGAACACTTTGCCTTCAGAGCCGCGTCGCTAATCGAAAGGTTCGGTTTACACTTGAAATAATCCAACACCTTCCGGGCCTTCACAAGGTCAGCTGTCATCGATTTTCTTCCACTTCTAGCCCGCCGTCTGGGACTCCTTAAACGATTTTACCACCGAAGACACAGTTGTATGGGTGATTTCCAGTTGTCTTCCGATCCATCTCATGGTCACAGTCGGATTTTCCATGACGGCGCGCAAAATTCTCCGGCGAGTTTCTTCTTGTTTCGATGACATCTCAATAACCACCGAACCGATTGTTATGAAATGTTGCCCATGTAAACAATTCACTCTAAACTATACCCAGATTTTCATCAATTTTTACCCACGGACAAAAATGGTGCATTTTTTTTCGAGTACAGGCCTTAGTAGCTGTAATTTAGTTCAAATGATCAGTAAACCTTCAAATTCTCCATCACATATACTACAAACAGCTAGCAGAACGCCGCCCCGATACGCTTGTTGCTGTTAGAAGGTGACCGATCTTGTCGATAAACGGAGTAGGAACCGTCAAAGATTTGATTCGTGTTAGTATTCCCGTTAAGCCAGGTCTCGGTGAGAGTGTAAACGTCATAGCAGCCATCGCTAAGGGCCAATTGATACTCGGCGAGAGAACTGTTGATCCCACCAACGTTTTGGTAGTACACCAGGACATTCGAAGTGGATGTGCGCCCGATTGATCAGCCGCAGAGCGAGACTGATGATTGTGGCTGGAATGAGTGGTTTCGAACAGACGCTGGACATTCGTTGAAAAAGGAAATCGACAAAACTTTTTCATTAGGGCCTAACTGACAAACGTAATCAATGGCTTCTTCCGTAAATTTCTCGTGGCACAAAAGCTACTCATGTAAGCCTCCAATTCTATCGGACGGATGAACTCTTCCTCTTCGAAATGAGCGCAGTTGATTGATTGGGGGAGTTTTCAATGACGAGAAATTCGCGGAAAAAGCCATTGTTTACGTTTGTCAGTTAGGCCTTAATGAAAAATCTTTGTCGACATACTCGCCGGGTAGAGGTTGCTGGAAGACCCTCTCACCGCATTCGACCACAGGACCATGACGACTATGTAGAACGAGGGAGCGTGTGGCAGGACTGGGTCGAAGGGCTTGAGGGCTTCCAAGAGGCTTCCTACAGTGCGTCCTGGTGTTCAAAGCGCCTGACAGTTTGGTGTGGGTGTTTCGTATTGATTGGTCAAATCTTCATCAGTACTGTCTAGTTGTTTGTCGAGCTGCGAATTCGCGAGGGCATTAGGTATGGATTGACTGCGGGGACTTTGAAGAACATCGCTGCAAACGGGCGGAATTCAGAATTTGAATTTTCTAGAATAACAGGGAATGGGCAAGCAGGGTGGATGACCCGCTCATCAACACCGAACACAGGAACGGAACGACTAGGATGGCCGGGTTATGGTTCAATGGTTTTCACTGGCTTGGAGCACTGTTAGCAATTCGAATCCATATTGCAAGAGTCGGTAGATGGACAAGACGTGCAAGAGAGCTTTGCTTGGCTTATAAAAAGTCACTTTTTGCGTGACATAATTAATGGACGTTCCCTTACACGAATTTCTACCCGAAAAATGAGTTTTCTTTTTTAACAACAACTATTTAAAATATAACTAGAACCCCAAGTAGTGCAATTATCTTCTTATTTGAATGCCTTTTATTACCATATTCATGTTTTGCAAATAGCCTTAAATTGAACCAAACGGTCAAAAAATGTATGTGCGCTTATAGGAATTTCCCTCACTGGATAATTACAGACATGTCCGCAACACTAAATGGACCACAACCTTTCTTAAATGGGATTCCGAATTTTGGTCATTTGATCAGGGAATGGCCTGGAATTAATTTTCAGTCCATTCTTAAACAAATTCCGTCCGCGAACATATCGGGGAATGTGAATTATTTTCTTCTAAAATACCAAAAACAAAACATAAACACATTAGTATAATCTCCTTTACCCAGTGGAAAGTAGCGAAAATTGAGTAATACTTTATAGAGCTACAATTTTGATACAGTGTTTCCGCTAGAAATCAAATGAGCCATCCTTTAATGGAGCAAAATTTCTTTCAAAAATTAAGAGCTGTAACAAGGCGCATTACCGTATGGTGAGTGTGTGTATGTGTTTGTATGTTGAGGTATGAGTAAGGAAAAAGAGTTCGGAAAAGTGTTACCAGAGTGATCTAATAGAGGTATCAGCGGCCTCGCTGTGCGGTTCGAGTGTAGTTATTGCTTATCGAGGTAGGCTTGTGCAACAAATCAGAATAACAACTAAGGTGATGTGCTAGCTACTAACAACAGAATCATTAAAAACAGCCACACAATTCAAACTACGCGGGAGATTTGCTTCATTGCCACACTTACCCACTGGGATATCATAGAGCTCTTCCAGTTTACTGTTATTATTGTTGGTGTGAGTACTGGTAGTAGTGCTAATGGAGCAATGACTGTTAACGTTATTGTTAATGTTATTCAGCTGGATGTTGTTAGGGACATTGCTGTAGATATGGTGGGGCGCTGCACTGGATCGTTGCTGCTGTTCTGCCGCAGAGGAGTTCGACGTCAGGGACGAAGGCTCGATCGCATTGATCGATTGATGATGGGTGGTGAGAGTGAGTGGTTGTTGATGGTGATGATTGTGGTGGTGGAAGTACGAATGAAGAGATGATGGGGCTATGTGGTGATTGGGATGGCGATTCTGTTGATGATCGTTATAGTGGGGTTGATGGTAGGCGTTAGTATAGGTAATGTAGCCGAGATTAGGGTTTAGCTTATTTACATTAGTATTACTTGATTGCGAAACGGCAGCGCCAGCAGTAGTAGGCGTTGTGTTGGGTGATGGTGATGACGGCAAAGAAGGCGGTAGAGGGTTGACATCGGGTATCGGCGATGCCGGCGGAGCAGGACTAGAGCTGGTAGAATCGGCTGTTACAGCGTCGGGCGTGTTATTTTGCGTTTGGCTGCTTGGATGGTGATCATCATGGTGGTTATGATCCGTACCATTTGTGGTTACTTTCTCACTGGTAGTAGTAGTAGCAGCAGAAGTAGTGGTAGTAGGCTCTGGCGTTTTAGCTGCCGATGGAGCTGGCTGCGATGATGCATCAGTATTATTGATACTGTTGATGTTATTAATGGTGGTGGGAGTTGTGGCGGATGATCGCAAAGCAGCGCTGGTAGATTTCACGACTTCCGAGTTTTGATAGGATGGTTCCGTATCTTCCAGGCTACGAGGCTGCTCTGGACTTGGCGATATTGATGGCGAAGTGGATGTGGCTGTAAGTACACACGGAAAAGAAGAAAGAGAAAACACAAAAAAATAATGTCACACACATGCTTCTGATGGCTTGCCGGTATTATAAATTTTCATTCGAGCGGTGGTTTGAGGGATCGTTTTAGGAATCTAAGTTATTTCAATTTCCGGTAGTTCTATATTCAACAGTTTCAAGTTGAAGACTATTTACAAAGCGTACCAGAAGCATTGCCAAAATCAGCAGGTTGATTAGCGTTATTATTTACAGACGAAAGAAAATAATAAAATAAATAAACCTCAAGTGCAAAAGCGCCCCAATTTAGAATTGAAATGTACAGAAAAAGCATAGAAGGGGTAAGAAAGTGAATAAGATTTTCAATGAACAAAAGATAAGAAATTGGAATGTGATGATACAATAAAAAAAAAACCCCAAGTGAAGATCAAACTCAAGATCTTGTAACATTAATGAAATTTGGCGTGACACTGCATCCAAATGCACCGTAGTCTTAAATTATAATCCAAGCGTAATTTTGAAATGCTCACTAGCATCAACAAGCATATAACTAAGCATTCCCAATGAACGAAATGAAAATAATTCACATAATTGCCATCGAACTTATTCCAAACATAATGAGAATAAAAATCGTGAGAACCGTTCAGATAAATTTCTAAATCAAATGTCAAAAATGTGAAACCGGACAAACGTCATCAACAAGACGAACACAAGATGAATTGATGAATTGAATTGCCATGCCGTGTGTGTGCGTGTGCGTGCGCGCAACATATTATGCTCAACAGAGAAGCTTCTTCATTTTTTCGTCGCCCGTTTAGAGCAGTCGACGATCGGCGAGTGGTTCGATAATTTCAGATCCCTTTTTTGTCCTTTGACATTGGTCTTCTTGGGCCATGGTTTGTTGGAGTGCAATCAATACTTACGTCCGTTGGCATTGGCAGATCCGTTGGTGATGTTATTTACAATCGACAAGTTCGCTTTCACTGGGGACTGTGGTGGACTGGACGGAGTAGAGTTAGCTGTAAGTGAATGGAGAGAAAAAAAATGGGGAAAATTGGAGAACATGTGGATAAGTATGTTGTTATTTACAATTGTCGATTGGATAAGTTAGACTTAGAGAATCGAGTTCAGCTTACGTTAAAAATTGAGAAGTGAGAAATTGTATTAATTCCAAAAGATTGTTAAAAATTGATCCCATCAAATCCTAGATGTTAGTAAACTGTTTTCAAGTCTGTATAAGTGTCTGGTTGAAAAGTCTTTTTAAAAGCAATCTTTTTACCACATTTCGCTTGCGACATTTGATCAAAAGTTAAAATTATTTAATATTGTTTACACGGCGGGACAATTAAACTCAATTTTGAATCGTTTTTGACTCACTTTCGTCAAAAGTGGAGTCACTCATATATGAGTAAACGGGAGCGACCCCGGCGTAGTGGTTAACATCCATACCTCTTAGGTCAAAGTCACGAGTTCGAATCTCACCCCCGGACAAGTTACGAAAATACCCAAAAGAGGAGAACCAGCCCGATGCTGAAAATCTCGATAATCCAGACAAAAAAAAAATAAAAATATATGAGTAAATGTGACTGGGATTGACAAGTCGACATATCTAAAACATCGATCTCATTTAAGTCGGTGTCTTAGATATGGCGACTTCTCAACCCCAGTCACATTTACTCATATATGAGTGACTCCACTTTTGACGAAAGTGAGTCAAAAACGATTCAAAATTAAGCTAAATGGTCCCGCCGTGTAGTGATTCTCAGAGCAAGAGATTATCAAGAGCTGTCGTGTTAAACGAGCAAATTTTGCTCTTGAATCAGTGTTCCCTAGTACAACGGCATGTTTTATCTAGGTTTTAAAGCATTCTATAAATCTTAAACATGGTCCCCCATAAAAACAAATCTTTTCCTTAGGTTATCAGTCTCTTAAAACAAAACAAACACCGTTTTCATGTCGTAGGATTGAATTTCCGCATATCTCGCACTATAGGAAACCTTAGAGTCTCCATCGCTAGTCTTGATAACTGGATCCATTCTGAAATCGAGTATCATCTATTGGCGACGATTGAATGCTAGAGAGACGGTAAAGTAGAGTATGGTAATGAACTGGTTTTGGACCCTGGGTAAGGCTATTGTCATATGGAAACTCCTATTTGATTTAAGCGGCGTAATGCAGGGTCCGAATCAAGCTGGTTTGCCTACACATCGGACCAATCACCAGATCAGGAGTAGGCTTATTTACTTTTAGGCTTTGTATTAAGGTATTTGGTGTTGCTTCTGATAACAGCGCCGGAAATTTCCTTCAAACTGAAAATGTCACTGAAATTGAAAATTGAAATTTCCCCCGAATTGTCCACACTATTTGTAGTCGACCAACCAATAAAAAAACAATTTTTGTGTCGATTGGATCACCCTGCGGTCCTTGAGAACTTCCCTTTTTTTTGACAGTTTTTGGAAAAATGCTATTAGGTGCGCAACTAAGTTCCCGCTGTTTAGCAATAGATGGCGGCAGTAGTAAGTGCTGGTCGAATGTTGTACATCTCAAGCGTCATAAAACAAGCACAGACATAAGGTAAACAAACCGCTTTGCCAAATCAGTGATTTTGGTTTAGTGTTATATATTTTGGTTGTTTGAAGATGTCTGATTTCGTGCCAAATAATCGTCATTTGCGGGAAGTGTTGATTTTCTTCTTTCATTCGATGAAAACGGCGGCTGAAGCACATCGAGAGCTCCAAAATTTTACGGTGATGCTGCTCTGAGTGAAACAACGTGTCGTGATTGGTTTCGTCGCTTCAAAAACGGTGATTTCAGTGTTGATGATCGTCCGCGTGAAGGAAGGCCAAAAAACTTGGAAGACTCTGAATTGGAGGCATTGCTCGATGAGGATCCGTGTCAAACGCAAGAAGAGCTTGGTTCAGGATTAGGAGTTTCCCACCAAGCCGTTTCTAAGCGATTGCATGCGTTGGGAATGATTCAAAAGCAAGGAACTTGGGTTCCTTACGATTTGAAGCCAAGAGATGTTGAGCGTCGTTGTTTCGTCTGTGAACAACTGCTCCAGCGGCATAAAAGGAAGAGTTTTCTACATCGCATTGTGACGGGTGACGAAAAATGGATTCATTACAGTAACCCAAAACGGAAACATTCATGGGGACTGCCCGGGCATGCTTCAACATCGTCGCCTAGGCCGAATATTCACGCTGCGAAGGTTATGCTGTGTATTTGGTGGGACCAAGTTGGTGTTATTTATTATGAGCTGTTGAAACCAAACGAAACCATTACCGGGGAACGGTATCGAACTCAATTGATGCGATTGAGCCGAGCACTGCACGAAAAACGGCCACAATACGAGCACAGACACGAAAAAGTGATTCTTCAGCATGACAACGCTCGACCTCACGAAAATCTACTTGGAAACGCTCAAATGGGAAGTCGTACCCCACCCGCCATATTCTCCTGATATTGCACCGTCCGATTATTACTTGTTCCGTTCGATGGCACATGGTCTCACTGGTCAGCAATTCCACTCATATGATGACATCTCAAAATGGCTTGATTCTTGGTTAGCATCAAAAGACGAACAGTTCTATTGAAATGGTATTCACGTTCTACTAGAAAGATGGGGAAAAGTCGTAGCTAGTGATGGGCAATACTTTTAATAATTCGTTTGTAACCTTTGTTTTCAAAATAAAGTTCCTTTTTCACCAAAAAACAGCGAGAACTTAGTTGCGCACCTAATATTTTTTCAATTGGTTAAATATGCGGAAATATTATGTCCAAAAATAGTCTGCTGCTTGGTCTTTGCAGGGAGTTGACCAAAAAATTCAGAAAAAAACTGTTTTTAGACGGCCGTGTTGTTATAATTTGTTTTCAACAAATTCTAATGTTATCGTGTTCATCAGACTTTTTTACATAGAAATATAGCATTTCTTAAAAATAGTGATCGAATAAATGGAAATCAAGCACAAATGAAAATTTTAGTCATTTATGGGCTATAGTTAAACTTTCAGCTCAATTAGTTCGCAGGAAAAACAATAAGGAAGGGGTTACGTGAAGGTGCAACGAGAATACGACAGCTGTACAAGCCATGGCGTTAAAATCGTTATCGCAGATCTCAATGCTCAGGTCGGCCAGAAGGAGGAATTCAAACCGGTTATTGGAAAATTCAGCGCACACCAGCATAAAAAGGAAAATGGCCTCAGACTGATCGATTTCGCCGCCTCCAAGAATATGGCCATACGTAGTACCTACTTTCAGCACAGCCTCGCATATCGGTACACGTGGAGTTCATCACAAAATACCGAATCAAATATCAACCACGGTAGATACTTCTCGGATATAATCGACGTTAGGACCTATCGCAGCGCCAACATCGATTCGGACCAAAACCAAAATGCCCCAAAGACTTTCCGTTGTAAACAACATACGGTACCCACGACCGCCACGGTACAATCTGGAACGACTTAAGCTACCCAAAGTCGCAACTGAAGCAAGGTTGCTGGATGAGGGAGAGCTGATCAAAACCTCCCTTGAGGAGCCATGCTGGAGTTGTGTCAAAGCAGCCATCAACAATGCAGCAGACGGTGCCATTGGGTTTGTGGATAGAAATCGACGGAACGTCTGGTTCAACAAGGAGTGTCAAGAATCAATTAAAGGCAAGAAGAATCCTGCGCGGACGATAATGCTGCAGCAAGGAACCCGTCAAAATGTGGAGCGATACAAACAGAAACGAAGACTGCAAACTCATCTTTGCCCGGAAAGCGCCGTTTGGTGGAGTTGGAGTGCAAAGAAATGGAGCAGCTTATCGTTCTCAAGAACGCGGCCTACATAAAGCGCTTCCCCAGATCATCTTCCGCGGTCTATCGCCGCTAGCAAGCAGATTTGTGGGAAGTTATCAAGCCGGTTTTGTGGATGGGCGATCGACAACAGAAAAAAACCTTTGCGTTGCGGCAGATCCTCCAAAAGTCTCGCTCCGGTAGATTTGGGAAGAGAATGGTTTTCCTGGGAAACTACCTAGACTGATCAAGACAAAAAGTAATGCTGTTGGAAGATATCGGCTGCATTATGGTCTTTCCTGCCTCCTGTTCACAATGCGCTAAAGCGTGTCCGGAAATATTTTTTGTAACTTTGTCGCGTCAGTGGCCCGAGTCAACGTAAGAATTTCTTTCGGTGAATGGTTTAGCTTTCAGTGGATCCTTTCACCTTCGCGTCGACGCGCGTATTGCTTACTATTAAATTGCAGTTTTGAAAATGGCGTCTCCACAACAGGTGCTGCGAAATCTTATTTTGGACAAGTGGTTAGCAAATCCTTATCGTTCAGAAAACAATCGTGAATTCGGTCGGGGTGACGCAACCAACGGTGTCGAATGTCATCAGCAAGTTTCTGAAAACCAAAACGCTTCAGAGAAAGCCAACCAAGCAGTCGAAAAGGGGAACACGCAACAAACAATATGAAAAACAAGTGGTGAAACTATACAAGAGGAAGCCCAACATGTCGGTCAGAGATGTTGCCAAAAAAGTGGATGTAGTGAAGAGTCAAAATCGGTTCAAAACTTCAAGCAAAAGTGGACAAGAGCTTACAAACCAGAGGAGAGAAACTTGGCCAAACCTTGATGGCAGGAGTGAGTTCAAAGGTCCGAAAGTCTGGGCGTGAGGGTGAAATTTGAAACTATTTTTGCTAAAGTTTAGAGGAATATACTTGAAGAAAATAAATGTTGAGAAAAAGATTTGTTTGGATTTCCGTTAAATGTGATGATACAAATTTTATTTCCGGACACGCTTTAGAAAGTGTTGTGAAACGTGCGGAATTTAACAAGTGGGGTACGATTTTCAATACATCCAGTTAATTTATTTGCTTCGCTGTCGACGTGGCCATTGTCGAAAGAAAGTTCCTGGTAGTACACTAGGCTGAAACGTGAAGCAGAAAAGTTCTCTGTCGACAGGAAGAACCGAGCGCGACAGAGCTCGCACAGGCAGAAGTATGATTATCGAGGGAAATGATTTCGAGGTGGTAAATGAATTCGTGTACCTCAGATCATTGGTGACGTCGGGTAACAACTGCGGCAGAGAAATTCCGAGACGCATGATATATGGAAGTCGTGCTTACACGGACTCCATAAGACTCAAAAGTCTGGTAAACTTCACCCCCGTACTAAGTGTACCATGTAGAAGACGCTGATAAGACCGATAGTTCTCTACGGGCACGAAACGTGAACAATACTCAAGGAGGCCTGCAAGGACCTTAGGAATGGAAATAGGAAAATAATGCACTATAGAAAGCACAACTCTATGGCGAACCCTGTATCCAGAAAGTCATGTTTTTGGGTGAACCTCGATACACTCCAGCTAGCAAATGCCATCCGCTCATTGTACTGCATTCGTAACGTTTGCATTAAAAAAAAAATTCGGATGGTGATAAAAAAAAAAGCTAAGACAGATTATTGCTTTTGATAAATTTCCCATGGAAGATAATTAGTTAAGCTTACTTGCAAAAAAAATCTACGCCCTTGCGAGCGGCCTTCCGGCAGTTAACCGGAACGTTCATGTAGGCATGTTTTTGAGTTCTTTCTTCGTTTTATTTATCAATTCCTCCTCAGTTTTCGGGACAAAATTGTTAGAGTAGATCCTACGCTTCAGGTTAGCCCTAAAAAATCTCGATGGGACGCAGCTGGGTGACGTTGGGCGGGTTCGCCGACTTGGGTACCACATCGATATTCAGCCGTTCCATCTCCTCCAACGAGCGCTTCGAGTAGTGGGTCGACGCCAGATCCGGCTAGAACACCGCGTCTTCGCCCTTATGATATTTCTTGATGAACGACGCAACTTCCGGCAGGCATTTCGTACTATAAATTTCCCCGTTCACGACAAGTCCGGAGCGAAAGAAGAGCGGCTTTGACATCTCCTTCTCGCTGATAGTCAGCCACAGCAGCACCTTCTTGGGGAACTTGGTGTGTGAAATGAACTTCACCTCGGAGCTCACTTCTTTCGTGGGGGAAGTAAAATACGAAGTGCCCTGCCAGTCGTTGCCATCCAGGGTGAGATAGGTCTCGTCGTCCACCACCGCCGCCACGTCGCGATTCGCCGGGAAAATCGAGTTGACCATCTTATTCAGCCGCTACCGCTGCGTCATTGCCTGCAGCTCCGAAACCAGTGGACGCGACTTCCGCTTCCTGACATGTATGTTCATGTTCGCCAGGTACTTTTTCACTGTTTGGCCGGTTGAACCGACCTCCCGGCCAAGCGCTGGCAGCGACGAAGCCACTTCCTCTTCAGCATCCTTTGGAGCTTCTTGTCGCTCAGGGTCTGCCTTTAGATGCTCTGATTGTTGTCTAATAGTGCCAGAATATTGTAGATGCCGGAACGGGCGTATTCGGCGTCCAAAAAGTGCCGCACGATATCCGTTTTCGACGCGGCGGGGTGCCGTTCTTTTAACGCACACACTTTTGAACGGAGTTGTTTCACTGTTTTTGTCATCACGGTTAGAGTTCGACTGATAGAGCTGTCAAATTGTCCTACTAATAAGGTGTTGTCGCGGTAAACCCAAATTTGTCCATTTTAATAAACGTAGGAGAAACATCACCACCGGGAGGCGTAGGAGTGTGAGGAGCTAGAACAGCTGCACCGCTCACATGAAACGTGAAAGTTCTGCAAGAAACTCAACGCATCCCACAGAGGCTTAGTGTCGCGAGCTGAAATGTATCGGGACGATGATGAGAGTATTCGTACGGATTGTGATGTGACCAAAAGAAAGAGGCAGCACTTCGATGAACATCTGAATGGACCAAGACTGCGAAAAAAGTGCCGTCGGCAATGCAGCAAGTGATGGAGATGTGCCACCCCAGACGAGAGGTGAAGCTAAGGATGGCATTAAACAGCTGATGAGCAACAAATCGATAGGAAGGAATGGTATCGTAGCAGAACTTATCAAGATGGGCCCGAACAAGTTCGCCAATTGTCTGCATGAACTGATAGTCAGAATTTGGGATACCGAACATTTTCCCGAGGAGTGGAAGGACGGGGTTATCTGCCCCATTTACAAAAAGGCCGACAAATCGGACTACGAAAATTATCACGCGATCACCGTCCACCGTCCGGCTTCATCGAAGGACGGCCTACAACGGACTAAATATTCACTTTGCGGCAGATCCTCCAAAAGAGCCGTGAATATAGAATCCCTACGCATCATTTATTCGTCGACTTCAAAGCCGCATATGATACAGTTAACCGAAATGAGCTACGGAAGATCATGAACGAGAACGGCTTTCCGGGAAAGATGACCCAACTCATTAAGGCTACGATACGATAGCTGTGTGAGGATATCGGGTTCATTAGAATCCCGCAGGGGCTTCGTCAGGGTGATGGAATCTCATGCCTGCTGTTCAACATTGCTCTTGAAGGTGTTATAAGACGAGCGGCGTTTCACATGCGGGGCACGATTTTCAACAGATCCAGTCAATTCATCTGCTTTGCCGATGACGTCGAAATTGTCAGCAAAGCATTTGAGGCAGTGGCAGAGTAGCACACCAGACTACAGCGCGCAACAGTGAAGATTGGGTTGAAGAGAAACTCATTCAAAACTTAGTACATGCACTGTTAAGATCGACGGAGATGAGTTCGAGATAGTCGACGGATTTGTCTATCTTGGCTCTCTTGGTACTGCGGACAATGATAACAGCCGTGAGGCGTATTATCAGTGGAAGTCGTGCCTGCCAAGGGCTCCACAAGCAACTCCGGTCAAACTGAACAGAACGCTAATAAGACGCTGCTTGAGGGGGACTTGCGAGCACTCGGAGTTTTTGAGGGACGGGTGTTAAGAACCGTCTTTGGGGGAGTGCAGGAGGACGGAGTCTTAAGACGAAGAATGAACCATGAGCTCGCGCAACTCACTATTGAATCCAGTATTCATAAGGTGGTTAAATCTGGACACTGGGCAGGATATGCTGCGAGAACGCCGGACAACTATCCTGCGAAAATGGTGTTCGACTGGAATCCGGTTGGAACACGACGACAAGGGGCATAACGAACAAAAGCAAGATCTAGGGAGTACAAGGTGCCCACGGAATTGGAGAGGAGCGGCCATGGAGCGAGAAGGTTGTAGGGATGTTGTATTTCAGGTTATGCTATAAATGACATTATACCAAGAAAATAAATAATAAAAAAATAAATGGAAAAATGTGAGCAACGAAAAAAAAACAATCTGTTCAAATCAAACTACTTAATACGAATTTGACGAAAAATACAACTTAATTATGTAAAAATAGCATAATTAGCAACACTGCCGGCTGAAAAGAGTAATTTTCTGAATTTTTTTTTGAAGATTAACAAGCAGACTGTTTTAGACATAATAGTTACGGAGTTAAGGGGCCTCCCTTAGGTCAGTCGGCAAAGGCGCAGCTACAAAGCACCACCATGCTGGAGGTGGAAAGATTTTGAATCCCAGTGTGGTCTACTAATTTTTCGCCAAGGAAAATTTCTCGACTCCCTGGGCATACGGTATGATTGTACCTGCCACACAATCATACTAATGCGAAAATGGTACCTGGCATCGAAAGCACCCAGTTAATAACTGTGGAAGTGCATTTAGAACACTAATTGTGAAAGCAATAAGCTTCAAACATTAAGAAAGAAGAAAAAGTTACGGATGTATAAGCAATTGAAAAATAGCATTTTTTCAATAACGTCAAAACTGGAGGTGGTTCCAAAGACAGTGATCCAATGGACACAAAACCTGGATTTTTACAAATAGGCGCTTGATTGACAATTTATCAAAGTTTGGATCAATTCTGAGAAGGTGGATTACAGACAGCATGCTGGCTGCCACTCACATAGCCTCAGTTAGACTCGTCTGCCAATAGCTCATTTCACCATTTCAGAAGCTGAATAGCAAAAAATAGTTGATTATGAACTTGTAGCATGGTTTCACCTACAGTTTTGTCAAACAATGCATTGTTCTAACTTTCATATCTAACTACGGTGAGAGAGCGTTCCATTCGTCATCCATTCGCCTCGCAGTGAAAGTACTCGATCCTGAAACAGATTCTAAATTTAAAAGCAGAGATTCGTTGGTTTCCAAAGGCGGAATAAATCCGTGGTGTGATTTCATCAACTCCTGAAAAGAGTTCGAAGGATTGAAAGACAGTTGCTGGTAAGAACGTAGTTGAGATTGAGATACACCGGACTCCGATCGCCAGACCAGCTATGGCAGATTATGCACGAATATGGATTTCCGGAAAAACTGACGCGGTTGGACAAAGCAACGATGGATCGAGTGATGTGTGTCGTCCGAGTATCAGAGACACTCTCGAGTCCCTTCGATTCTCGGAGAGGGTTACGGCGAAGTGATGGATTGTCGTGTTTGTTGTTTTAAATTGCGTTGGAGGGTGTGATTCGAAGAGCTAGGATAGACACGAGTGGCACGATCTTCAGGAAGTCTGTCCAACTATTTAGCTTCGTCGACGACGTTGATATTGTAGCACGTAATATTGAGACGATGGCGGAAACGTCCATCAGACTAAAGGCTGAAGCTGGTAGGATTGGGCTGCTGATTAATGCGTTAAAAACAAAGTACATGAAGGGAAGAGGCTCACGAGAAGACAATGTTAGCCTTCTACCACGAGTTCAGATCGACGGTGATGAAATCGAGGTAGTAGACGATCATTGCTGACCGCCAATAACGACACCAGCAGAGAGATATAAAGGCGCATTATGGGTGGCAATCGTGCCTATTTTGGACTCCGAAGGACGCTTAGATCGAACAAAGTTCGCCGAACTACAAAGTTGATTATCTACAAGACATTAATTAGACCGGTAGTTCTCTACGGCCACGAAACATGGACATTGCTAGTGGAGGACCAACGCGCCCTTGGCGTCTTTGAACGGATGGTGCTGCGTACGATCTACGGTGGAGTGCAGATGGAAGACGGAACGTGGAGGAGGCGAATGAACCACGAATTGCACCAGTTGCTGGGAGAACCTCCCATCGTACACATCGCAAAAATCGGTCAACTACGATGGGCTGGGCATGTCGTAAGAATGTCGGACGACAGCCCTGTGGAAATGGTTCTCGAAAACGAACCGACCGGTACAAGGAGAAGAGGCGCGCAACGAGCAAGGTGGATAGATCAAGTAGAAGGCGACCTGCGGACTCTTCGTAGACAGCGAGGCTGGCGAGGTACAGCCATGGACCGATTACAATGGAGACTTCTGTGTTCAGCAGAGGCCACACCGGCCTTGGTCTGATTGGTAAGTAAGGTAAGCACTCCGATTGCCACGGCGGTGCAGGTAATTCCAGACGCCGAACCACACAGTGGAAGCGAAGATGACGCACAATATGCTGCGTTTGATACAGCCATCGGAACGAAAGAGTCGGATTCTGAAGAACATTCCCAACGATCGCAGTGTTTAACGAAGGGGACTCTTGATCGATAAAACATTATCGATGCAGTCAACCGCATTCAGGAGGATTTTGAATTGAAAATGTTCAGGAATACACTACCATGTGTGTCAAACGATCAATGGGAGAATGCAAGCGAAGAGGAAATAGCATCGCATCGTGAGCTGAAAACTTGGAAGGTCACCAAGTATCCGATTGGTATGGGATTTGTGGCGGTGTAGGCGCAAGATACGATTGTGACGATTATGACGACATGTTCAATCATACGACATGTCCAGGGAGTAGAGAAATTTGCCTTTGCGAAACATATCTAAACCAGATCGGGAATCATACTTTCAGTATGATGTTGCTTTGTAGCGGCGTCTTTAGTGTACTCAGGGAGAACCCAATAATACATCGGATACATTTCGCTTAGTGAAGCAGTACAGGAAGTTCTATGGCTAAGTCTTCGTGACTACTTCCTTATCTAAGATTCAATCAGAGCGGCCTACGATGTTGCACGCAGACAATCAATCGTGTATTAACTTTGATAGATTTAATCGTAACACTGCAGTACCTGTATTCGGAGAAGATGGCCATTAGGAACGATCAGTAATCTGAAGCTGTAGAAGAAATTAAGGTTAACCGAATGCGAGTTCATTGGAATCTCGGGGTTGGATAGAGGAGGAATGTTACCGAAATTAGTTCTCCTGCATAATTATCATACACCGGTTTCCTTCCTTACGGTTTCCTTCATTCATAAAAGCACAATAATACTTCTTACTAGTGATTCGAATAAAACAGACGCTTTCCTATTTTCGTAAAATTAAATTCTTTTCTTAATTACGGATAGAAAGAAATTTCCTCACCAAATCTACCATCAACCAATAGAAAGTAACTAGTAGAAAGTCGCTCTGACTGTAACATTGTCATGTTTATTGAAAAGTTAGTCTAGCTCTGGATTTCCTTAGGATAGCGATCAAATTTTTCCCTTCTTTTATGTCAACAGAGTTTCAATTAGTAGAGAAGAAAATAATCAAAGTGAATACATTTTTTTTTAAATCCACCTAGCAAGAAGATAATAGCCCACACGAGCCAACAAGTCGCCCAAAACGTAAGTCTCCTATTGCTGCCAAGAGCGGCAACATTCTTCTCCCCCGTATCTTTCAACTTGAAATGTATTTGTTTTTTCATGGTCACGTCAGACCGGGGAGGAAAATAATCCTTTGAAAATGCAACACTGTCTGTTGGTGGATGGGGGGGCGCACAATCTGCGATAAAAATTCAGAATGAGAAAATATGCAACGCGTCGCAGGTCGGTAAATATAAAGTTTTATCGGCAGGAGCTCTCCGCTCTCGCTTTTATTGGTGCTGGTGGGGAAGATGCTGATGAAAAATTTAAACACGACAGGCGTTCTTCACCATACCCATTTCGAAAGAAAAAATATGTTGTTTATCTTGCAGGCGATTAAACTTTCAGCTCGATATGGATGTTTGTTTAGAGATTCACATGCAGGTTTCGCCAATAGATGAGTGTAACAGTCGGGAACTATCAGTTTGAGAATGATAATAAACCATTCTAATCGATCGAGGCAAACATGTCAGGATTAGCGTAGATTGATGGAGGTGCATGGTGCGTCAATAATTTCCAATGCTTGGCACTTACCGGTGATCTTCTTGAGCGTGTAGGAGCCTCGCTGCGATTCGGTGGCCAATTTGTCGACGATCGCTTCCAGCTCGGCGTACACCTTGGCCGTTTCGCTGTGGAACTGCTGCTCGGAGGCGAACAGGGTCTGCAGGTTCGTTACCAGGAACAATATTCTGGAATCGTGCAGGGCCGGCAGTTCGTCGTGCAGTTCAGTGTTTAGCACTTCGTAGGTGCGCTTGGCTTCCTCCAGCTGTTCGCGGCCCTTTGTGACCTGAAAAATGGGTAGTTTAACGATTTGAAAGGTTTACTGAAATAAAGGCACCAACCTTGACGTCATCCTTGCGTTTGGCGGCATTTGCTTGCAGCCCTTGGAAGGAGTGCCTCTGGCTGTCGTAGTCCACCAGCTTGCGTCCGCGTTTATCGATCTTTTTCTGTCAAATAAATGTTTGAATTAGTATTCATCGAACCGAAGCGAATAATAGGAGACTACATACTCTCATTTCCGGAAACTGGGAGGTGTAGGTGTTGAGCGGTATCAGCACCTGATCACCGAGTTTGTGCGAAAAGTCCTGGAACAGAACCTCGACGGTGTTGGTCTGGGCGTAAAGTGCTTCCGATCCGGTCCACTGGCTTTCGTAGACTTCGCTTATGGCTTCCATCAGGCTCTTCGATGCGGTCTGAACGGCTGTGGAAGTGTGGAAGGTTGTTAATTTTTTTTTCCTGTTTTGGCTCAGAACAAAAACGCAATTTAACTAACCTCGCACACATCGGATGTAGTTGTTGAACTCTTTCTGTAGTCTGGTGGCACTGTTTTGCTGTCTGTTGAAGTTGCTTAGGTGCTCGTCGAAGATCTCGTCTGCGGTTCGGTCTACTTTTCCGAGATTTTGTAGGAGCTATGAAAGGCGAAAAAGAAATAGAAAATTAAAATTAATATCCATGCTTCTAAAATGATCCTAAATGGCCCCCGACCCGACCGCTCTGTTATTTATGACGATTGCGATAATGTTGCAACGATTTACGCTTTCCTAGACAGGAGAGTAATAAATCGTGATTTTGCTACCACGTTACGCACACAAGGTTGGTATCGTTTCTTCGTCGAACGGAAAGTGATAATGCGATGCATGCGGTGATAATAGAGTCACTTGTGGTTGAAAGCGACGGGTGAAATAGCGTAGTTTTTATGGCGAAAAGTTGTTTTATTACCAACCTACACGAAATTACTCGTTTTAAGATACAGTTTAATTCCGTACCTGGAGAACGGAGACGGTAAAGTAGATGACATAATCATGCAGTTTTCTTCAATTACTAACCGATATTAAAGACGGAATTATCCATGACTGCTTGAAATTCGCGACACTTTTGAAGAATCTATCGTAACGTGAAGATATGGTCTGTTGTCTAAAAATCCACAAAATCCACAAAATTTCCTACAAATCAGCTTGCTAGCAGCTATAAACAGTCTAGGTAACCTCTTTGTAGCTGGCGTTGGGAGTTGTGATCGCTCGGTAGTTCTGGTTTACAAACTTGTATCCAACATGCAAATTGCATATCTCGCCTAAATTTACAAGAAGTATTACGTGAATTTAACCTAATGTAGCGTTACAATTGTGTGTATTATTCAAAGAAAACACATGATATTTGTAAACTTTGTAGGCAAATTGTACCTGTATTGGCCATTTATTGACCTGAATTTTGGAAATCATAGAGTACCCCACGGATCACAGCGCCAATTACTTCCCGTGCCACTTTTAGCCTCTAGTTCATGTTTAATTCAAATCGGTCAATATTTATCCATTTCCAAAACGGATTTGAAATTTGTATCAGAAAAATCATCATAATGTATTGAGAAAACCCACAGTTTAAATTTTTCACCGATAGGTGGCGTTGTAATTTGACACTTTTAAGAAGACTACAAGCTGATTTGAATAAACCCAAAACAATTATTAGCAGCTAATTTTATAAGGTGGAATTTTGAATGAACGCGGTTTTTTACGCAGGTTTTTCAATGAACAGTTCCACTAATTGCACAGAAATTTCGGCAAAAGGTATACGGTACAACATTTCAAAAGCGAAAATGTTGCGCCTTCGACTGTTTACTATATCCTAGCAAGCAAAGTGGTGGAAGGCCAGTAAACATTATGGACGTAAAAGGACTTCGTTCTCTTTTTCGTGCCTTCAACAACCAGGATTCACTAAGCCAGTGGGCAAAAATGGACCCAAAATCCCATTAATTTAGACGGCGCTGGGTAGGAGTCCTACGAAATAGCTTATCTTATGGGAAAAAATGCGTGGAATTTAGGGATGACCGCAGTAAGTGTCCCATTTTGCCCATTTCTCTCCTCTATTTAGATGCTAACTAAAATTATTACCCAAAAATTCAACTCGGTGCTACTGTATTGAACCCAACTGAACCTTACATTTGCAAAACTAGCTGGAAAACTGAATGGAACAAATTTTACTTTGATCGGATGCCAGAAAGTGGTCCATTTTACCCGATTTCCCCTCATACATGCATAAACTTATATATCATGGGGTTCTGAAGATTGGCGCCAGTAATATTACTCTGACTTACACTGTACTTATGTAAAACTGTCCGGATAATCGAATGGTGATGGTCTCGTTAAGATTTGACCTCAAAAAATGGTGCATTTTACTCGATTTCCCCTCATAATTTGAAAAACTGATGTACCATGCGATTCTGAAGATCGGCGCCTGTGATATTACTCTCACTTGCACTTTATCTATGTTAAAATATCCGGAGAATCGAATGGTGATGGTTTCGTTTAGGGTTGACCTCAGGAAATTGTCCATTTTACCTGATTCTCCACCCATACTTGAAAAAGAACTCGTGTACCATGCTGTTCTGAAGATTGGCGCCAGTAATATTAGTCTCACTTACACTTTAATTATGCAAAAATGTCCGGAAAATTTAATGGTAATGATCTCGTTTAGGGTTGACCTCATGAAATGATACACTTTACCCGATTTCTCCTCCTGAAGACAATGATGCGGCTATCTTTGGCGTGGTTAGATCCAAAGAATGCATATCTGGAAGCTAAATCGAGTAAAATGGACCATTTTCTGAGATCAACCCTACACAACATCATCATCATTCGATTTTCCGGACCTTTTTTACAGAAGTACAGTGCAAGTGAGAGTTATATCACAGGCGCCGATCTTCAGAACCACATGGTACATGAGTTTATAAAATTATGAGGGGAAACCGGGTAAAATGGACCATTTTCTAAGGTCAAACCTAAACAAGACCATCACCATTCGATTATCCGGACGTTTTACATAAGTACAGTTCAAGTGAGAGTAATATTACTGGCGCCAATCTTCAATATACTAGCACCGCGTTGTATTTTTGGGTAATAATTCTAGTTTGCATCCAAAATGAGGAGAGAACCGGGCAAAATGGAACAATTACTGTGGTCAAACCTAAATGAGACCAACACCATTCGATTTCCCACATTTTTTCCCATAAGATAAGCTGATTCTTAGGACACCTACCCAGCGCCGTCTAAATTAATGGGATTTTGGGTCCATTTTTGCCCACTGTGCAACGGGATGCCGCAAAAAAGTTCAACTGTTCTCACCAACTGTTCTGCACAATATTGAAAAAAGTCGGAATAAAATGCCGAAAGAGGACAAGAGCCCCAGAATACACTGAGAAACAGATTTCGACGCTTAAATCCCAATGCTGCTGGTTGATAAATAATTATTCCAGAAAATGTTTTGTTTTGGACGACGAAAGTTACTTCCCTCTTTCGACGACGTGGATTCCATGGATAGTTCTATTGCATCTTTGAATAAAAAATAAAAGTTTAAACATATGTTTTAACATTGAGTGATGCTGTACATTGCCATTTCCGAGAGCGGTATTTCTAGGCCATGGTTCAAGCCCTCTGGTTTGGCTGTCAATCAAGATGTGTACCAGAACGAATGTTTGAAGAAAACTTTGATCCCGTTTCTACAAAAACATCGTGCAGATGGACAATACATGTTTTAGCCGGATAAAACGTCATCGCATTACGCCAAAAAACCCAATCGTTCCTGAATACCCTTTCGATCGATTTAAGGATCGATTATGGACCGTTTTCAAATGTTCACTGATTTTGTTTCAACAATGGACAATGTATCTTTAATTTAAATAAATCAGATCTTCTTCAAGTATGATTGTCTTTTTTTGACAACTTGAATAAGAAAATCCAAAATTTTAGTTGCCACCCGTTACTCCAACAGTCCTCAAGAGGCGCTACGAACAGCTCTTTCTCATTCGACTACGTTGCTTCCAGGCTTTGCGCATACACAGTTGCGACTTCAGGTATCTTCAGTCGTTACAGATTGTACGGCAGGTCCTGAAGTCGATACCATCCGGGAAGTACCTATGAAAACGTGGTCAATGTGTGATTGAATCTATTGTGGTGATTGCCATGCTGCTGTGCTAAAAAAATGATATGACCATATTGTTGGAGGCGACGAAATCTATGAGTCTGCGGTCGTTTTCCTATAATCGGTCCAAGTTTCATCTCTTGGTCAATTTGAGCATTAAGATTTTGACGTCATGATTTGAGCAGAGGACACCTTTGACCATAAGCTCAAACTGATCAAAGAGTTCAATCTTAATTAGACTACACATGAAATATTTAATTTAATTTGCCTTTTTTCCATTGTTAGTAATTTATAAAGATTTGAATTAATTATTTTTGTTAACTGGATCTACAAACGTTCTACAAAGAGTAATGAGAGAAGCATGAAAGTAGCTGAGCTCAGTCGGTAAAAGCGCAGCTACAAAGATACAAAAAACAATGCTGTAAGTAACTGCGTTCGATTCACGGTCTGGTCTAGACATTTTTCGTAAAGGAAAATTTCTTCACTTCTTTGGCAAAGAGTATGATAGTATAATACTAACCACACAATCATACTAATGCAAAATGGTATGATGATGGTGGAAATAAATTTAGAACACTAAGTTGACAGCAAACAATAAGCAAATCGTGAAGGAAATAAGTTTGAAATGCTAAGAAAGAAGAAGAAGGGAGCATGTTTTTAGCCAGCCAATTTTTTAAATTTAGATCCTGTTCCGGGTACTTTAATTGATAATGGGTCGTTAGGCCGAAAATCATTAGACCGAATGGGCCACTAGGCCGTATCGGGAACCAAGTTGACTGAGTGACTGAAAATTCATTTATTCTGTTTGCTTAGAATCATTTTCTGTTCAAATTTCAAAAATGGATAAAACATTAGAGCTGCATTAAAAAGGTTAGCTGATTTAAAAATAAAAGAACTGCTTTAAAAGAAAAATTAAAAGAAGACAAAATCTTTCATGTAGTTGCTGTTTGTCCCAAAGATTATGAGAATAACTATGTTCAATCTTCAAAAAGACATATACACTATTCCAGAAAGTAGAAGCACACTTTCAAAATAACAAAAAAAAAGTCATGTTTTTTTAGTTTTAATAATTTTATTTGGCAAATCATTTTTGTATTTGTGTTTTATATAATATTTTACTCTCGTATAATCAAAATATTTAATCATAGCCAAGACTCCTAACTTTTCCTCGAACATGATCCATTAGCTTCTGCACAGTGGTACTTCCCACCATTTTGACCACTTTTGGCCAATCTTTTTTAAATTTTTGGATGTTGTTCGCTGGTTTTATGAATTTTCGAAGCTTTGCTTTGGTTAAAGCCCAAAAAGTCTCGATTGGCCGTGCCTCCGGGCAGTTCGGCGAATTCATGTCTTTCGGCACGAAACATACATTTTGACTTTTGTACAATTCTAAAGTGTCCTTTGCGTAATGACATGACGCCAAATCAGGCCAAAACACTACTTTACCTTCGTGCTGCCTGATCATCGGCAATAATCGCTTCTGGAGACATTCCTTAACGTATTTCTGAGTGTTCATCGTCCCCGTTGTGATGTACGGACTAGATGTTTTACCACACTCGCATATTGCCTACCAAACCATAACCTTTTTACCGAATTTTGCAGTAAAAATTGCCTTCTCCGTTTCGGGGATGTATTTGTCTTCGCTTACAGTATAGAATTGTGGTCCGGGAAGCTTTCTGTAATCTAGTTTCACATACGTTTCATCGTCCATTATTATACACCCAGAATTTCTACACAATAACGAATCGTAGAGTTTGCGGGCCCGTGGTTTCACGGACGCGGCCTGTTTTGGGTTCCTTTTGGGTTTTTTCTGCTTCCGGTATGTTTTTAGCCCAAGTCTTTCTTTGGCACGCATGACGTTACTCGACGTGGTCCCTAGTTTTTTCGCAACATCTCGAACGGAAGTCGCTGGTTTTCTCTTGAAGGTATCCCTGATCTTTTTATCGATATCCGGACTAACAGGACCGGATTTCCGACCACTCTTCGGCGCATCTTCAAACGTACACTGTTCCTTATATTTTCGAATCGCAGATCGTACCACTCCGACGCTTACACCCTCTTCCTTGGCAAATTTTCTCAAGGAGAGTCCGCTCACAGTGCACCATTTGTGCACGATACTTTTTCGTTGTTCCGGAGTAAGACCGCGCATTTTGATAGGTAACACAAAACTGAGCACTTTTTTGATGCTATGTCATTCAGAAATGTGCAAAAAAAAAGGACGCAGCCAAAACATGTTGAAATATTTCATTTTATTCAAAGTGACTGTTAAAATAAGGTGTGCTTATACTTTCTGGAACAGTCGTTATTTTAGGAAAGTGATTTTTTTTTTTAATTCGAATGAACTGCTCACGATGAAAAGAAGGAAAAATCTTCCATTGTAAATTGATCCCAAAGATATAAAATTAAATTCTCATATTGCGAGGTAATAAATGAGAAAGATCTGCTCATGATTGAAAAAAGGGAAATTCCTAAAATATATATTTAAAAAAATACTTACATTAATTATCCATTAGATATGATGGCAGATTCAACGTTTAGAAAAATCAAACATCTTCTACTTGCTGCATAATTGAAAGAAGGCATGAAAGTTCATTATTTTCCTGTCCCGAAGATTTCAAAACATAAAAAATTCAATCTTCCACGTGGCCTGTTAGCAGATTGAACGTATTAAAATTAGAAAGAACTGCTAATGGTTTAGATAAGGAATACGTTCATGTCACAAAGATTTCACGAACTATTAATTTCAACCTTATACCATAAAAGTTCAATTCAGGACGCAGTGGTTGTACGCCCCAACAAAAAACAAAGTTCAACATTCTGCTTTCCTAAATTCGGCCTAACGACCCATTCAGCCTAATAGATTACATTTCTGAAGCGTAAATATGCCTGAAGAAAGATGTGTGCCCAAGATGTTTAAAGGGAAACTTTTTTTTAAGTTTCATCAAATTAAAGAACTTGGTGACACCATTCCAATTGTCAAACATTTTCCAGCTCATTTTGATACTAGAACGACCTCGATTTCGTTACCAATTTTCGGGATTACCACACTGCTAGACTAGGACTACACTGATCTGTGAATACAGGGTGCCAGACGAAGTGTAGGCTGGATGAGTGATTCTTGGTTATCTGCTCAAGTCATGGATGACAATTGTGCGGTCCTTGACGGAAATCGTCAGATCGAGATCAGCTATGTTTTAATTATCTTCCGACAGTCTACAGTGCGTTTGCTAACCCTATTTTTAACAAACCACCAGACGGAAATCCTAATGTGTATTGCTTACTGTTCATTTCCTATAATAAGAGCGTTTCGTTGAAAGGAGATTCTCTATCCTTTCCGTGGGTTTCGTGTAAGTGCTTCTGCTTACGGGTTCACACCACCGTTTTTAGCCCTTCATACAACGGAAAAGTGAGTATTACAGGTATGTACAGTTTGATCTTGCCATTAGGAGGAATTGTACGCCATGGCAAGTCCTGCACTTGTGGTGGCTCCCTATCACATCACATCACATCAAATAGCCCGGTAGAATGCGATATTGCGAGACGTGTCTGCGTAAATAAAATACCTAGTGTATCAAGTTTGATATAACTGGTTCCAACTTGGTATATCTCGTAATCCTGCCCATCTAGACGGCTTCCGTCTTCAACAAAGTGGACCAGTAGATCAAGATCTTTTCATTAGTAACTATTAGTTAAGAATTTTATGACTACGCGGCGCTAGTGTGCAAGTAAATTTATTAAAAATGCTTTATCTTGAGATCCTGACCGATTTGAGTGAGTGAGTTGTGGGTTTCCTGAAAATGATGTACTTTTTTTCCTGTCCGTATGGTTCCTGTCTTCGACAAAGTTGTTCAGTATTTCAGCGCCATTAGTTTGATGGAAAGAAGTTCAGAATTTTCCCACTACGCGACGCCATGATCTACTATACAACTTTGCCGAAGGCCGAAACCTTCTTCACTAAAAAATCCAAGTATGCAGCGTTAGTATCCTTTTTAGCCCCGTCACATTTCTTCTTCTGTGATGTTTATAATTTTTCTAGTATAAAAAGTGAGTATGAGTTGCTATGGGTGGGAACAGATATATGAAAATAGATTAAAATTTACAGCATAAGGAAAAAGAGGAAGATTGAAAAGTATGCTGATGAAGAATAGAATAAATGTCCTATGCATATAATCAGGATCCAAAGAAATAGCATATTCTGGTCATTCCATCACATACTAGCGCCGCGTAGCGAGAAAATTTTGAACTGTCAGTCTCCATTCAGAACGTCTTGACCCACTGAACAACATTGTCGAAGACAGAAACATTCTATCTGGTCAAGATACAAAGACATAGCATATTCCAACCACCAACCCCAAACAAACCCCAAACATAAACTTCCCTTCATAACCTGATTATTGTCGGAACGGTTCATCTTCCATCATAGAAATTTGAACACCTTTATGAGATATGAACTCGTAACTTTAGCGTAAGAGATATCGATGTAAATTACAAAACGCCGGAGTCTACATGAACAGTATCGTTTGGCAACTCAGAATTTCAAAGAGAAAAATATCAACATTTTTAAATTAAACCATCGATTAACTGAACCGTTGAACACTATCAGCGTTGAGCGTAACATCCAAAAATGTATACAAATGACAAGATACACCCATTGTAGCGAACACTTTGTGAACTAAATTTAAACCCGTCCATCCCAAACCAGTAGCGATTTACCTAGATACGTCATCTAGCAACGTTCTAAATTAAGGGCAGTTGCATTCCACTTTATAGCGAAATCGATTTTCGCTTACCATACTAAACAGGTCAAGACTACGATGTATAAACAAACCAATTTAGCACGATGCCTGGCTGGTAGAATTTGTGAAATTAATCAACTCTCGAACTACGAATAAAGCTTACTCAAAATTTATTTGATCTTGTTCCAATTTTGATTGTAATTTATGAGAATTCTCACCATGATGTGGTGCTTCATGTTTGTGTACAATTAAATCGTTAGCTGGGTTTCCCCCTTGGTATGAACTAGCTCTACAATTTTCACTAGTTGTAGTCGATATTTGACCACTTTCTGAGTTGAGTTTCTAATTCACCGACTCCATGGGTTAGTTGATACTTGCTGTTAGGTGAACTTTTCTATTTGCAGTGGGAAGCCACAAAATCACCCTCGGGAAGCAATCAATAGTTAAAGATCAAAACAATCCCCGGTTCGTCTGTAATTTAATCGGAGAGATTGCCCACAGCTGCACTGCAAGGCGCAATTGCCGTCCGATTTATATCATCTTCAACGATCGATCGGCAACTAAATGGCAATCAGGCACGTATTACTTCGCGACTACCGAGTCAAGTGCCATATCTCAACAGCAGGCAGGCAGGGGTTTCTCGTGCCTTGATATTTGCATCTGTTGCATTGCACGAGACACCCTTTCAAACCTGTCCTACCTACTACAACTCAGCTCAAACTTGCTCGATAATGCTTTCTCGTGGGTTTCGTCTTAGACGAAAGCGAAAGCCATGCCTCGATCGGCGGTGGTGTAAATTTTCCCGCAAGAGCCGTAGAGTGAATGCTAATAAATAGGTTAGTCGACGGACCGGTTCGGCTCAGCCAGGCGGGTTGGTTGGTTGGTGCTGATATTAGCGATGCTAATACGCGCTTGCATGATGGGAGAGTCCAAACGTCGACGCGCTTGGTCAATATGTTCCACCACTTACTGGTCTTTCCTACCTGACTTCTGGTTGGATGAAAGTGAACCGATTGCTTTTACTTTCAATCGAGAGGCGAAAGTTTCGAAATTGATAGATTTGGGTGGAGTTGTTGTTCTAAGCTGGGAGAAGAGCTCGTTCTTGATGTTTGGAAAATAGGCGAATTAATTACGCTAATGATCGAGAAATATTGTATCTTGCATTTTCGAGAGAAGAATACTTCCTTACCCCATGGTGAAATTAGGAAGGAATAAATTTGTATACCTAGGTGGACAACCCCATCAGGTAATTAAAGATTTTAATATCGTATCTATGTCTACCTGGTCTACGCTGGGATTTCGTTTCAGATTTGTCTTCCCTCCTGGCTTGCCAAACAATTTTATATTTAAAGCCTAACTAATGAAACCGCAAATCAAATTCAGGCAAATAGTTTTCTAAAACTCTATGTTCTGGATCGGTTATTCAATCATGTATTTCGTTAACGTAAGACATGTAAGACTCCATGAAAACAAAATCGAAGTAATGAAATCAAACGTGGGGTCATTAATTGCCAACTTTATTCATTCATTTGGATACAGGCAGCTGTTAATTTGTTTTCGCTAAATGTATTTCCTCAATATTCGAAGTGTGTTCGATGTCTCACTTAACCCTAAATGATGATGGATAATGCATCATGTGTCGGGCTCCCGAATACAGCCGGCTAAGGAAATAAATAGCTTCCACTCAATTCCACCATCAAAACACATTGCTCAGGCTGAGTGACGGACACGGCAACTAGCAACGTCACTCGAGTCACTGTCAAGGCTGATGTATTATTTACATGCATGTACACTCGAAAAAATAACACCGACAGTCGACAAAAAATACATACATTGCAACTACAAGCACGCAAGCTCCACTCACACGGTTTCCGAAAGGGGGTAATTAAATCACCGTTCTGCGGTTATGGATGTATGTAAACCACGTTATGTACAGCCATTTCGATTGCTTTCGAGGAGGGTAAATATACAGTGTACTCTAACATGCAACAGTTTGTGCCATCCCCGCGCCCCCCCTCACCTTTTTTTGTCCACCGAGGACCGTGTTGTTGTAGTTGCTGCTCAACCGATCCACCTTTTGACGAGTGGTGGTGGGTGTACGGAAAGCTCGCTGTTCCCACGCTTGACAACAACAACAGCAACTTACAACGACTGCCTGCTGAAGTTGGCATTGCACTGAACTCCCCTCAGTCTGAATTACAGTACAGCCGACCTTCACTTTTGTTGAAATTTGCGAGTAACTCAGCAAATCATCCCGGAGAAATTTTGCATGCTTTCTTCCGTTTAGCCTTAATGAAAACAAACGACCAAACAGACATACCAAACGAAATATAAACTTGCTAATTTAACCTTAACGATAATGGGTTTATGATGATCAAAGATGATAAAATAAAAGCTGTATCGTGAAACTTTTTCCTCGAATTGAACGTTGCCGGGCGGTCGCTTTTTTTTACCACCACCATCACCGGATTAGCAAATGAAGCGAAGATAATCCGGCTGATTTCGTGTCTTAACGAACAAGAAACATTGCCTCACTTTGTTCAGCGGTCATTGCAAAAAAACATTCGAGTGATTATATTTGAGAAATAAATAAATACACAGTGGAGTTTCGTTCACGTGTGCACATGATGCACTGCACAGCCTTACCCGACATTGGCAGATTAAAAAATCACCACAAAAAAAAAAAAAAAATTAAAACATGTTCATCTCTAAAATTTAGTCTATCTACTACCATTTCGAGTTTCAAAAGTTCCCCTGGCGTCCTTCTCCCATGCACATGAGGACGACATTATCTGTAGATGATTTACGTATGAAAGGTACAGTCGGGTCTTGTAGGCTGTCAAGTTTAGCATTGATCCCAACCACATACAAAAATCAGCTTAATTGGTTGCAGGACAGCTGAGAAATTACATAGATAGTATCATCCACCGTACTGTAGGAGACCTGAACTAGTGTAATTCCAAAGAAAACCATATAGATGGCGCTTTATGGGATTAATCTTCCATGTTCATCTTCAATGTACAAATTCACTAATTCATCCTACTTATAGATCACTAGTACTAACGCTGACGCCGAATACGTCCTCACAGTATTCATCGAGGGAAAGGATGATAAGTTTGACGGTTGTTGTTATTAGAGACCAAAGTTTTTCACAGATTCACTGCACTGAAATTTTTGTTTTAGTAAATTCGCCTACGCTCGTTTCCTAAACATATTTTCGTACCTAAAACAAATGCTTCAAATGGGAGCTAGAAAGTGATAGCTCTACTGCAGATCCAGCAACCCATTACAGAATGTCTGGAGAGTCACGCCCATTTCGAGGATACTTTCACATACAATAAGTCCCGCATGTAAACATTACCGATATCAATTGGATAAGGGCACTGCAACACACTTCCAGATTTGGAAATGTAAAATTTCCAAACCAGGCACGTATTTAGTATTATTTGAAAATAGGATTATGGTATAGGATGGTATATAGTTATAATCAGATAGATCTCACCCATGGCCTCCTCTTTAATGACACTATTCTGTGCATTCGTGAAAATGAAAAAAAATTGGACGTTGATCCGTAATTTATTTCATGCACTCACAACAAAATAAGCCCAAAAATTATCGTTACTATATCGCTCGTTAGATATGCAACCTGCATAACAAAAATCTGTACACCACGTGGTGAATGCATCTGAAATTGTGCCAGCCTTTCACGCGAACATGCGCGTTGTTTTCGTTTGTTGCTTCTGACTAGCAAATGGCCGTTTTTCAAATTGCACTGGTCTTCTTGTTTTAACTGATTATTCTGCCAATAATCAAAATCCCCGCTATGAGGCGACTCAATATCAAACTTCAAAAGTGCTAATAATCATCGATTCATTCGCGACAAAGCGGAAAAACACTCTAAATTAATAATTTATGTCTGGCACGGCTTGTAAGGATCAGTTTTGATAATGCTTGTCATCTCACAAAATTCCATCATTACACCTCATTCATACAATGTACGAAATGAATTTCGTGTGGACAAGCCACTGCTCTTCCTTATGTCGTATCCGCGCATGTTGTCAAAAGATAAGCATATCTGTCAAAAGATAAGCTATCTGTAGTGGAATTTACTGCTCGCATTTACTAGTGATAGTTTCAAAAAGTGTTTCGGCTTTTTATTTTTTTTAGAAAACGTGTTAATTTCAATTTTCCTAGTCTTTCAATTCAGCTCAATCCCGTTTAAATGGTAAAAATCCGCAACAACGGAAACTAGTTCACGGTCCAGTTTCATTTTCGGGAACGCTTTTGTTTCTGTATGATCCAGTAAGCTACTTGTGGGGGACATTTTAAATGGAATTTTGTGGTTTTAGAGCTTTGATTACTTCTGAGAACTTGTTGCAAACTTGTTTTACAGGGTGCGGTAGAAAAAAATGCAAAAATGTTCAAACTTGAGCATTGGGTTAATTCGTGTAGCTGGTGACTAATTTCTGTCGAAAGTGTATTTGTTTATGTTTACTTTCAAGTGCTGCATCCTAACATTCTATTTGTTTGAATGATAATCCTGTTCTCCGACGAAAAGCTTTTCAGCATCGGCCACAGCATGCCAACAGCCGCACGGACCGGTTCATTTCACCGCAGAAAATGGAGAACATTCCGGAAAAAGTGAAATTCAAATTTCAAACCAAACATCCGGCTGGTGTCATGATGTTTGGCTTGGTTTTGAAAATGCCACCTGTTTTCATTGATGCTGGAGTTGAAATCAATACCGATGTGTGTATCGGTATTTTAAAGAGACCAAGTACTACCCTGGGTGAAGGCCAACTTCTCCGAGGACCATAACGTTGTCCAATCGAACCCAACAATGGTTGAACGATAACATGAAGTTTTGGCCGAAGGATTTGTAGCCCCTAGCAGTCCAGTTCTTAATCTGTTGGATTATTCGATTTCGGCATATGTTGAAGCACGAGCCTGCAAAACATCACAGGAAAGATACGTCAGAAAGGCATGCTCTGGCTTCCGGCGTCGGCTCGAGGATGTTATTAATAAAAATGGAGGACACATTGAATAAATTTGTTTAAAAAGGACTTTGTAAAGATAACTGCACTCGAATTTTTTTATATTATTTAGCAAGAATAAGTTGAAAATGGGATTTGAAAGAAATAGAACAAATTATCGCATTATTTTCTGCCGCACCCTGTACTACAATTTGTATGAAAGTTTTTTTTCTTACATTTAACGCAAGAGTGAAATACACTGACTTTGAATCGAAAAACGATTATTTGCCAAAATACTGAATAATCTCAGTAGGCTTTGAAGCTAGAAGAAAACTATGTTATACAAAGTTTTTCATAATAACAATTTCTACAACTTGCTGAACATACCATCTCAGGATATTTGCTCATGAGTAGGATTCACTCGAAATGCTGAACATTATTCCCGACCAAAAGATTTCCTTTCATAGTGCATTAACAAAATTTTGCACACCCCTCATTTTGAAAATGTATGCGTGTAGCATGATGCCTCTATTTTGATTTTGAGATTGTCACTTCAGTTATCAAAATGTCGTCGATGGAAGAGAAGCAACGCATCAAAATTTCGCACGTGCATGGCGAAAATCCAAACTACTCTCACGCCAAGTTGGCGAAATTGTTGAATGTGGCTAAATCAACTGTTACCAACGTATTAAAAGTGTTCGGTGAACGTTTGTCGACAGCCAGGAAATCTGGATCGAGGGGAAATCGAAAGCCGGAGGCCACAGCGACGACAAAAAGAGTTGCTCGCTGTTTCGAGCAGAACCCCAACCTCTCCGTCCGATATGTCGCAAAGAAGCTGGGAGTGGTTCCTTCAACCGTGGATAGAGCTAAAAAACGAGCTGGACTGTCGACTTACAAGAAAGTGGTGACTCCAAACCGCGACGATAAACAAAACACGTCGGCCAAAGCACGATCGCGAAAGTTGTACACGGCGATGCTGACGAAGTTTGATTGCGTGGACAGGACGATGAAACTTACGTCAAGGCAGACTTTAAACAGCTTCCTGGACAGGAATTTTATACGGCAACCGGACAGGGAAAGGTGGCAGATATTCTTAAGCACATTAAACAGTCAAAGTTCGCGAAGAAATATCTGGTATGGCAGACCATCTGACCTGTGGCTTGAAGAGCAACGTTTACATTTTGACCGGAATCGTCAACCAGGAAATTTATCTGAGCGAGTGCCTACAAACACGTCTACTGCCTTTGCTGAAGCGACACAATTGTTCCGTTCTATTTTGGCCGGATTTGGCATCTTACTACCATTACGGAAAAAAGGCCCTGGAGTGATATGCTGCCAACAACGTTCAAGTGGTGCCCAAGGACAAGAACCCTCCCAACACGCCAGAGCTTCGCCCAATCGAACAATATTGGGCCATTGTCAAGCGGAACGTTAAGAAGACTCAAAAAGCTGTTGTGAGCGTGAAACAGTTCAAGGCAAACTTGCGTTCTGCGATGAATAAAGTGGACAAGGGGACTGTACAAAATCTTATGGCAGGTGTTAAGCGAAAGACCCGGCAATTCACATTCGGTAAAAAGGAAGCTTAGCTGAATATTTCTCCTGTATTCTGTATCTACTGAAATTGAAAAAGAATTTGACTTATTAATAAAAACTTTGATTGACTCACACACATTACGGATTGACCAAATTTTGATCGGAACTCCCTTCATTTCTGAATAACACAAATAAAAATATTTTTGTTCGCAGTTTGTTTAAAGCTCTAGCAAAATTCGCTCAGTTTCTAAGCACTGTTCACTTGAAATCCCAATTATCATTGTCTCAAAATTGTGTGTATGTTTAAAACCATTCTTTTAAAATCTTCTTTAAGATTTGCTAAGAATACTGAGCAAGTTTCTTTCAGAATCATGGGTAAGTTATGCAGAGAATCTTAAGCAGGATTGTTTCAGAACCCTGAAAGGGTTATTTTCAGAATTCGATTGAAATTCCGAGCTGGGATGATCAGGTCGCTAATTTATTTTGCATGAGGAAAATTTTCCCCTGACTCCTTCTTCCCCCCCCCCCCCACCCCCCCCCCCCCCCCTCCCCCCCTCCCCCCCCCCCTCTCTTAAAAAAAAAAAAAAAAAATTTAACCAAAAATTAGTCAGAACAGCTTTCGCTCAGCACATAAGCTGGACTCGTTCGGAGTTTTATCCTGGGTACTCTCGGAATCTTATGCAAGATTTGCTGATAATGCTGAGTTCGGTCACTCAAGATTCCAAATTTCTGTGGTAATCATGAACACGGTTTAAAAAAAAATCGGTGACACAACATTTTCATTCGTGTACACTCTGTTTATGAGACGAACTAATCAAAATTAAGCGAATTTCATAGGAAAATGAATTTCATTTAATGCACAAAAGAAATTTTGTTTTTGCAAAAAAGCTATGCATGTACATTAGAGTGCCATTAGAGTGACATTTTCGAATTTCAAAAAACGACAATGCTCACAAGTTTCATTGCCCCAAAATATAACCATTAGCAAAATTTAACCTCAATATAACATGGTTCAGGGGTGCCTCTAATCGATTCAAGTTTTGAAATTTTCAACCAAGAAAAGTTTCCTAAGGAGGGACCAAAAATAAAAAAAAAAAAATCGAAGTTTGGTTTTCGATGCATTAAATGACTTAAATCATTCCCTCCTCCTCACCCCCCCCTTTTTCCTCCCCTTCCCTTTCCTTCCCCCATTTCGTCTTATAGACTTAAAAATGCATGAAACTTTGAGATTTGATGTTATTTCATTAAAAAAAAAAATATCGAATTTTCCTCATAGAAAATGCTTGGGGTTTTTCATCAACAACGTCATTCAACAATTGTTTCATTTCAAAAATCGACATTGCACAAACGTGTCATGTGCCCAAATAATGCTTATATGCCAAATTTAAGGTCGATCGGACATGGTTTAGGGGTGCCTCTAATCGATCAAAATTTTTTGGAACTTTGAAAACTAATTAACGAAGCAATTGATGAATTTGCTAGGAAATGATCATTATGATGTTTTAATTCTTGATGTATCACTTTGAACAGCATCTTATAATCGGTGTGTGATATTTCATTGAAGTAGTTCTTCCATTAGGGTAGTTCTAAAAAATATATTTTTTTTAATTATTCAGAAAATTATTATTGGAAAAAGCAATCGCTGATTTAAGTTTAGCATGGGATATTTTATTTTGGTGGTGCACCAGTTAATATTGGTATGGTTTCAACTAAGATATATTAAAATTATACTTTTTTTTTTTACAGATACACAAGACATTATTTCTTCACAATCTATAATGAGGCGCATGAAATTTCAACGATTGAGTTGCACTATTTCTTCCAAGCCTAAAATATGCCTAGCGTATTCTAAGCTTAACATATTCCTTGACATCGATGTTACGCAGTGGAATATTTCAAAAGAGTATCAAACTGCCAAGAAGCAAATTCGAAGACTGGAAGTAGTGAATGACAATACAGAATGGGGTTTAGCGTTGATAAAGTTTCGAAAGTTTTCATAGTTTCAGAAAATTCCGAATTTTGATCGATTAGAGGCATTTTTAAACCTTATCTGATTAAAACAAAATTTGGCATAGGGGCATTATTTGGGCAGTTTCATAAAGCCACAAGATTTGTTTAAATACATGCAACAGAGTCGGTATTTTAATTTTCAGAACGCACCAAATTAAAAAATAAATAAATAACTTTAACTCCATCATATATTTGACCGAATTTGTTCATAAAACGATTCTAGAATCAAACTTTTGAACTACAAAATGATCAAAGGCCACACAACTACCAAAAATTCCATTCCTTATATTCAAGCCTGAAGCTGGAACCAAGCCTGATCTAACATTTTCCAGAAAATATAAATTTTAAAATTTAAAAAATCGTAATAATTTTTTTTTATTAACTATAGCTTCTTTGTACAATAGTCGAACCAATGAACACCCCAAAACATACGTAATTCCAGCAATTCCAATTCATATATGTGCAAGGCACATATGAATATCACTTCTTCCACTTTCGCCTCAACCAAGCGCTGCCTGATTAGCCATATCAATTTCGCATTTCTCTTCCAAGTTGAATAAAGTGTACCTCCCACAGCCAGACAGCAGTCACGCACAAAAAGAGCATTGTTGTTGACACACATTAACGAAGACGTTTGGCCACACTTTGTAACATAGCCGCCGGAGAGTCGACCTTCCGCTCCAAAGCTTCTCAACACTATTCCACTACAGTATTGTTTGGCTAATCCACATGATTTGAACATTCCTCGAAACTTTCGCCCATCATCGTAGCTAGCGTTGGCTCCACGCAAAAGGTGACCCGCCGACGCCGACTACGACGATGACGGCAACGAGATAAGGCTAAGCTTATTTATGCACACGGAATGCTTTGGCCATTTACCTTTAATTTAATTGTTCTTTCTCCTAGTTCGACCACTAGTATAGGTATTCGAACGGTCAGTTTGTTGTTGTTTTTTGTCTAGCTTGCTCGCCGTCTTCGTCTCCTGTACGTTTGGTGAAAAATAGGTGGACAGCCGAATCAGGGTTTTGTTTTCGTCGTTTGTTTCTTTTCTTCCACCACGGGGTGAATGGAATTCCGCCGGAAAGCGAAATTTTTATTTTTGGGTGGTCACGGTTGTGTTATGGAATATTTAATCCACGAACATGGAGGAGTTTCGTAAGGAATAGTAACTGATTGAATTGATTTGAGGGTTTTCGTTGATTTTTTATTTTTGGGCTTCAGACCTATTCTCATTCATTGCAGCTTAATCTGTGAATCATTCAGTCGAAAATGAGACATAATCTTCAAATTTGGAAACCACTCACAGAAGCTGTCGCTGACCAGGCAATGCAGTCTTCCATATGGTGGAAAACCACTTCTCGGCAATAGAACGGCTGAACAAAATGCGTGGAAGCCAAGCTCAAAAGCTCGCATTTTTGATGAAAAATGGAGGCAATTGGTCGGGTCCAGGTCACTTTGTACCATCGATGGATTTCAACTTAAGCAGGACATCATGAAGCGTAAAGTTAATCCGAGGCACGTTCACATCATAGTGCAGAGTACTGCTCAGGTATGTTTTAGACAAAAGCCGAGAGTTACTACTTGATACACTTTAAAAGAAGGATGAGAACATATTCGCAGAGTCCAGCGACGTACTGGCAGAATTCCCTAGGTAACGCATGTCTTGAGGTATTACTTTCGTTGACTTTTCTTCGTCATGGAAACATCTTGTTTTCAAACTGTACTCTGGTTCGCGTACTTCCGTTTTTCGTGACTCACTCCTACTTTTGAAATTTCGTCTCCTGACTTTGCGTAACCGATTTCTTAAATTCCGAAGAACCGCATTCCACCACGGCTGGTTTTTACGTAGTTGTTGTTTTTGTCTTTCAGTAGGTACACTTGTTCGAATAATTTCAAAGAGCTCTTCGTAAAAACAGACCGGATAATCGACTGTATCAACTCCCATTAATTGAGCCCACTTCAATTGGAGTAATTTCTTATTCAATTCAGTGAGATCACAACGATGAAGTCCAAGTATACAATCTCCTCGTCAACAAATATATGCTAAACATCCTACTTTAAACGATCGGCATGTGATGTCGGTTTATCAGTGGTGATGGAGATTAGAAATATCAGCACGTATTGCACTGTTAGTGAAAATTCATTCAAGTACCTGTCATTGTCATTAACGAAATAATTCTGCTGCTGTTGTCCAGCTAGCAACATAGGTTCAACCTTTGCTAATTCTGACTCCGTAGATGCCTGTATCGGCATAAAGCAGTCTTATTGCCAGCATAAGTTTGGCAGGTTGTAATAGACCAGTACAACAATCTTGTCACGATTTTTAGCCAGTAAAGCTAGTTGAACACAAGTATTACATCACATTACCCTCTATGGTATAATCGTTGAATAAATCATGCTTTATTGGCAACTTCTAAAATGGAAGCTGTTACGGTTAGGATCTCAAAAAATTCATGAGTAAAAATGATTGTGAAAACGAAATTTGATTCAAATTTTCTAAACCTAGAGAAATACTCATAATGTGGTTTATATACGATGAAAAGAATACACTCTGACTCTCGAACAATATACCTTAAAAAATTCCGCGCCGCATTCACTATGAGTCCTTAGCAGTTCTGATCGATAACTCCAGTAGGATTTGCTAAGGGGTATGCTCAAGGGAAATTTATAAGTTTAGGAAACGAAAAGATTCGCTCAAAAAAAAAAACAAGGTGAGTAATCGCGAATGATCGCTGCAGCATGTAGGATAAAATCCGCTCAATTCATTGAACAAGATCAGCTCAGAATCAGCTCAGAAGGATTTTCAATGCATTGTATACAAAATGCAATCAAAATTTCAAAATTTGTTCAATTCAGGCTGCTCATTCACGACTGGGGTGTCCGGCGGCTGCTCATTGTCCCTTAAAAATCAGTTTTTTCATTCTAACTTTTTAGTTTCAATTGTTAGGAAAAAATAATCTTCAGACGAAGTGTAGAGAAAAATATGATGCATGTTTTTGCCGAACTAAGTGTTTGGGTATATTTTATTGTTCAAAAGTTAGGGGTAATTTTAACGAAAAACATGTCCGATTATAAGCAGTCCCCGCTCGTGTGCCCCAGGAGTACCCGGGCTCATTTATATAGCATTATGTTCCTTGATACCCATTAAAACAAGAATTTGATGGTTTTCTGGCCAATTCTCGCCTAAACAATCATAAGGTCGAAAAGAAAAAAAACGCATGTTTTTAGTTAAAATTACCCGTAACTTTTGAATGATAAGCTGTATTAAAAAACTTTGTTCAGCAAAAATGTGCGCTATAACGTTTTCTATATTTTGTTTGAAGATCACTTTTTCTCAAAATGAGAAACAAAAAAGTTATAATAAAAAAAAACATTTTTTAGAGACACCCTGATTTAAAGCAGAAAAATAGCTCTATCATGGTCGAATGAAGAGCTAGAAAAATGGTGTCTTCAGCAAAGTTGCTTGAAATTATATTCCCTACAAACTTGTTTTTGACATCACCCTTCTATTGTGTTTCGTTCAAAAGTTAGCAACAGCGCCGCCCTAGCGGTAAAGTTTGGAACTACGAAACTATCACCACAAGATGGACAACTTTTTTAGGTACAACTTTGTAGAAGACACCATGATTCGGAAACGTAACCCTTAGGAGTTATTAATTTCGCCGTGAAAAAAGGCTTTTCCGATCACTGTGAGGCGTACGGCGGCGAGACGCTATTTTGGCCGGATTTGACATCCTGCTAATACACGGTCGGTGTTAGACTGGTATAGATATTACAATGTTGTTTTTGTACCAAAAAAACTTAAACTCACGGAAGTCCCCGGAACTTCATCCGATTGAGAAGTTTTGGACCATCATGAAGGCCAAACTTCACGTAAATATAATCATTAAAAAAACATTGTTCATAATCATTCGTTTCCTATTTCCCAAACATAAAGAATCATTTATGGGTCTAGTAGCAAACTAGAGTCATAGGAAAATTCAAATTCAATTTTTTTTTTGGTAAACTAAAGCCCGATTCAAAGTTAACTTGGACACATTAAAGTGATCATAACTCAAGAATTAAACAACATACACGGTTGACAAAACACAAAACAAAACGGTATGTATTCAGCTTTCAAACGATATATAACAAATATTGCCTACTGTTTCGAACGAACTGTCGCACTTTACTTTGTGATCGATGCCATCATGATCTGCACAGTCGCAGGTGACACTGTACCGGCGAACCGATTCCACTTTAAACGCATTTGTTGTATTTGTCACTTCGTTACCGCATCCTCGAAGTTTTCGCTTAACAATTGCCCAATATTTTTTCGATCGGTCTGAACTCAGGGTCCAATCCGGAGGATTAATCTCTTTGGCGATGAAATTAACATTGTTTGCAGCATACCATTCTAGTACCTCCTCAAAGTAATGGCAGCTGGCTAGATCCGGATAAAACATAACGTTGGTCTTGTGTTGCCGAATGAAGGGTAAAATCCGCTTTTTCAGACACTTTTTAATGTAAATCTTCGACGTCATTGTGTGAGATGTGATGAAAACCTTTGATTTAGGGCCACAACTGCAGATTCCTTGCCAAATCATTAGTTTCCGAGCAAACTTATCAGCAAAAACAAATTTATACCTAGAAGGGACATCCCCACGACCAGTGGCCAGGATAAAATTTTCGTCCGGGGATTTGTTTAGAATCCATTTGATATTGTACGAGTATATAAATGATAATAAAATCCTTAATTTTCAAATCTTGGGCCTTAAGTGGGTCGGTTCCTTAACTTGCGTCTTAAAAATGACAAAACCCTTCTTTCTTTTCCACAGCATTCATAGTAGTTTAAATTAATCGTTCAATTTTTAGATTTCAGTTTGGAAGCAAGGTACAGATGTCAACTATCATGTTTTTATACTTTCACTCATACAACCACATTACATAATATATTTTCTCATTGATAATTAAAAAAAAAAAGTTGGGGATAGGGAGGGACCATCAGGGCACCCGATTGAAATGATTCAACTCCCTATTTTTAACATTTCGTGGATAAAGGGCGGGCTCTTCTCCCCGCTCATTGGGGTATCCTTCTTTTAAACAGCTTGCTTCTTGACTAATTGTTTGATCATGTTATTGGAAGGAGATTCTTGTCCACCCCGTGGATCTGTTTAGGTGACTTTGCCTATCGTTCACCCAATCCGTTTTTGGCCCTTCATACAGTGCCATATGAGGGCAATCGGAGGATGTTCAACTCATTCAAATCTAAGATCGAACGTAGCTTCCGTGCTACAATGAGTGGTAGACCAACATCATAAAATATCATATCATCACAGAACCAAACTTCGTAAAACACACACAGTATTCGAGAACGAGCTGGCTTTGAAGAAACAGTGGGTAAAAGTATCAAAAGAAGTCAAACCCACTGTTGTCCAAAACCTTCTGAGTAGTGTCAAGGGCAAAGTGGGGGCATTTTGGCATAGAGAGGAGATCCTATCAACCAATGTAGTAGAAATCTAACCATAATGTTGTTTTTTATTCCCCGAAAATTTAAAGAAAATCCGACTAAAAGTGATTTTTTGGCGACCAAGTGTGTGTGTCTCCTTTTTTGGGTACAGTCGTGTACAGTACCCCAGTTTGTTTGGTATCAATTCCTGTCAGCGCCGTTGGAATTTTCTAAGACAAAAAAATCTCTGATCACGGCTTCCTTCGGAAGGGAAGTAAAGCCGTTGGTCCCGGCCCATGTATTGATGGGTTCGATGTTTATGGTCCAGGTCTCTGGTCTGAAGAACCAGCCTCAGGCTAAGTCACGTAAATACGAAAAATAATAAAATGGGAGCAATTTTTATGGAGATTTAACTTCTTCATTACGAGACTCCTCTGCCATCAAATAGTAAAATTCAATGTAGCATTATAGAATCATATAAAGGGTGTTTCGATCAAAATTTGGTCGACTTAAACTTGACGCATTTCCTTTCATCGTGCATTAAAATTTTTTGCAAACCCCCCATTTTGAAGATGTGTGCGTGTAGCATCATGCCTCTATTTTGATTTTGAGATTAGCACTTCAGTTATCAAAATGTCGTCGAAGGAAGAGAAGCAACGCATCAAAATTTTGCACGTGCATGGCGAAAATCCAAACTACTCTCACGCCAAGTTGGCGAAATTGTTGAATGTGGCTAAATCAACTGTTACCAACGTATTAAAAGTGTTCGGTGAACGTTTGTCCACAGCCAGGAAAGCTGGATCGGGGGCAAATCGAAAGCCCGAGGCCACAATGACGACAAAAAGAGTTGCCCGCTGTTTCGAGCGGAACCCCAACCTCTCCGTCCGAGATGTCGCAAAGAAGCTGGGAGTGGCGCCTTCAACCGTGGATAGAGCTAAAAAACGAGCTGGACTGTCGACTTACAAGAAAGTGGTGGCTCCAAATCGCGACGATAAACAAAACACGTCGGCCAAAGCACGATCGCGAAAGTTGTACACGACGATGCTGACGAAGTTTGATTGCGTGGTACAGGACGATGAAACTTACGTCAAGGCAGACTTTAAACAGCTTCCTGGACAGGAATTTTATACGGCAACCGGACGAGGAAAGGTGGCAGATATTTTCAAGTCAAAATTCACGAAGAAATATCAGGTGTGGCAGGCCATCTGTACCTGTGGCTTGAAAAGCAACGTTTACATTGCGACCGGAACCGTCAACCGGGAAATTTATCTGAGCGAGTGCCTTCAAAAACGTCTACTGCCTTTCCTGTTCCGTTCTATTTTGGCCGGATTTAGCATCTTGCCATTACGGAAAAAAAGGCCATGGAGTGGTAAATTGCCAACAACGTTCAAGTGATGCCCAAGGACAAGAACCCTCCAAACACGCCAGAGCTCCACCCAATCGAACAATATTGGGCCATCGTCAAGCGGAACCTTAAGAAGACTCGCTGTTGTGAGCTAGAAACAGTTCAAGGCAAATTGGCGTTCTGCGGCGAATAAAGTGGACAAGGAGACTGTACAAAATCTTATGGCAGGTATTAAACGAAAGACCCGGCAATTCACATACGGTAAAAAGGAAGCTTAGCTGAATATTTCTCCTGTATTCTGTACTTACTGAACTTGAAAAAGAAAAAGAATTGGACTTATTAATAAAAACTTTGATCGACTCACACCCATTACTGTTTGACCAAATTTTGATCGGAACACCCTTTATTTAAAATATCACTCGAAATTCTGTGTAATCCTACCACCTCTACCTTTTCTTCACGCTTACCTATAAGCAATACATTGCGTGTCAAATATTTGTAAATCGCTCCCCACCGTTTGCGTAGCTACTTAATGGAGGTCATTATTTGCCGTAGGATCCAAAGTAGCAGACCCGAACAAGGACACATTTGAGACCATGGAATTAGCATGGTAATGGGAGCGAATTTGGCTCAATGAGCAGAGAGCGACCATTAGGGTTGAATCACCTAGCTGACCTCAATGCAGCTGTAAATCATCGTGAGAGTTAAACAATCTTTGTGATCCTCCAAATGCAACAACTACGACAATTGCCTGATGATACTATGGTAGATTTTGTTTCGAAAATCTCTCTCAAGAATCTCGGCTCGAAACATTATTCGATTGTCTTCCGACTAATGCATCAAATAGAGAATATTCCTCCTAAGAAGGAAGATAAGAAAAAAACGACCAGCCAATTGAAACTCAAACACCTATAAATCCTATCCTTAAAAAACATCTTAGTATTTTATATTCGAAAGAACAGTGTGCGAAAAAATTTGGATGCCTCCGTTATGCTTGAATTCTTACCAGTTCATAATAAACACAAACAACAAACGCTGTACTGGTATACGTAAGAAAGCTGGCACAGAAAATTCACAATAAAAGAAGCATCACAGGCAACTAATCTGCCTAGATAGTTTGGCATTTTGCCCTGGAAGCAAAATCGATTCCTGCTCTATATCCCACGGGAAAGGCTAGCGAACTTTCTGCTTTATTGTGCAGTACTGGAATGATACTGTGTGGGAGTAGTTCATTGCCACTGTCAATGCCAATATTCAGCTTCAATTGGCACAAGAACTCTTCACTGTCGAATCGAACCGAACTTTTTTTTTTTGGCAAAGCCTTAGCTTCAACCAATGATCCGAATCAAATAGAGCATGGAGGTTTTCCCCAGCAATTAGACCCCCGAAGCCCAAACACACAGTTCAAACACGACAACATCATTAGAGATGTAGTGTGACCTGGTGCAAAACCCCATCGAACGGTATAGGTAATCGCCTAAGTTGACCCGGAATCGGTCCCACTGAAGAATTCCCGGCCTTTCTCTGATGCACTCACACCTTTCTCTCCGAGCCGTGGCTACTTTCTCCTTAAAAGGTCGAAGAAAGAATTTCTCACCTCTACGAGCTGAAATTGCCCCCGTGTACAATACATATCGGATGCACATCTTGCACCGTCGAAAATTACCTCATTCGTACGCCGGCATGTGGCGATGGCTTTCGTAAGACTTACCCCCGACCAGAGGGTGCCCCCTGCAATTGGCCGCTTGAAGCATCACGCTAGTGGTAGCGGTTGCGAAACTCGCTGCCCAGTCGTGAGACCCGGCGGCGGTTCGGCAGGTGATCGAAATGTTTCGAGAAAGTGCTAATTCGGTGTGAATTAATGTTGAGCTCAAACCCTTAGTACGATTTCACATAGTCCACTGACAACCTCTTCAACGTATGTTATGTAATTATTCGAACAACAATAAAGGATGCAGTTTCTTCAGATGATTTATGACTTGATTTGCTTGAAGAAATAACAAACAGTGTGAGCCGAGAGCAGTTGCCAAAAATTAAAATTTTTAGCTTCCTGTTTCTTTATTTGGATCGCGGTGTCGGTCGTTCATTCTTTCGAGACTGTCAGTGGGGGCGTGATGTCATCGAACGCTTCGCCGTATCCTCCAACGCCAACGCCTTCTTTCATTGAGCTTTTCTGACTCGTTAATAATTGACCAGAACCGGTATGGGTGCATGTACTCTTTGCTCACGTACAGATTTCCTCTCGTGTGAAAGATTTTTTGTTTCAGAAAGTGAAATATTTTTAGCACAAAAACTTGCCCCGTCAATGTGCAATGTGTAGACGCTCAACTACTCCATGACACATGCGTCGTCCTACCTATTAGTATTGAAGGTAGGGTGTGATGTGTAAATTGTCAGAGAAAAGTACTGCACGGTGTGCGCTCATTAGTTCGAGAGAGCTGTCTTGGCGGTGCCAAACTTTGATGGTGATGGTATTCAGTTTCTTAAGGAGAACGATTCCTTTGTTTGTGAAATTTGGCTCACCAGAGGCTAGGACTCCGAGATTCATATATGTCATTAGTCTGAGCTTAACTTCTAACCGACATTATAATCAAGGTTTCAGACGTACACACAGGCAAATAGGCGGTTTTTCTCCTCCGGCAACTCGCGGAGAAAGTCACATTGCTCATAGTCATCCTGCGTGTATAAGAAGGAGCATTTTGCGTAAAACATTCGACATTTTCATAATCCAGCAAACCCACCGATATTATGGCAGTCACTGCGACTGCGACCTGCGGTACAGTGCTTCATCGATCCTCGCCTTTCTCCTAGAAAGAGTAGTGTATGCTCTTAGCTTCTCATACAACCTTTAAGTGAATTCGTTTGTCAAACAGGTTTACACTCGGGTTCGAATGGCATTTGCATTGATTTTGTTTGTTTCCTATTTCGTGTTGACCATATGTTCAAAAATATTTGGTTCGATCATTGACTTGATAGAGCGGAAGAAGCGCATAACTTCTCCTTCAAATTTCGAGTGATCGTGGTCGGTGAAAACAATGCACACTCCCCGCTCAAAGTTGACCCGTTTTCCAGCGTTCGGACGAGGAATCTGTTCGACGGTAATTGATTTTCCTTGCTCGTTGGATGCTGCTAATGAACGGGCGCTGAAAAGCTAACGGACTCTTCGGCAAAGTACTCAACGCAAGCATCCATTGATGCAATAGCCAAGTACCACCGACCGCTCGCGCCGATTTTCACTAATCTTTCCCGAACCAAGTACAACTCCGAACCGGGCCACGACGATACCCCCATGGCAAGGTAAATTTGCCAAAACATTACTCATCCGGACGTAATTGCAACGTTTTTCATCACTGTTTACTCTAGCGGTTCGGTTTCAACTGGAGATCCGCGGTCTGCACATCGATGCAGTAGGGTGTTTAGAGCATAGACGTAATTACGCCACTACCAGCCACGAGAGTTTGCCAGAAAGTTTACCTGCAATGAAAGCCAAAACAAACAAAATGTTGATTAGAAGAGTACGCTGCAGAAATTCACCCACCACCGTGGTTGTTTAAATTTTGTTTATTTGCTTAGTCGGAAAACGTGCGAGGCTGGGCAAAATCACCGCACAAGCGTCATCATTGAGGTTATGAATGGATCCGTCTACTGTAATCGTTTTGTTTACGGGAATTAGACAGATAAATTTGGCAATAATCATCAAGCAGTATATTGAGATAAGAAATAGATAAAAGAGTTTTTGTTTCATTATTCATCTCATGATCCTACACTGATAGGCAAAATAAAGTGCCCACTTCATCATTTTTTTTTAATTTCTCTCATTTATTTGGTTCAAATTAAAGTAAACATACTGTTGTCTTATTTATATCTTATTTTTTATATTCTTTTCAAGTTTCACTTATGGAATAATAATAAAAAAAGAGTTCGACTTAAGGAACTAAAAAATCAATTTGTATTGAAAAAAAAACAGTGACAACAAAAAAGTGCCCACTTCAAAAATCGATATGTTTTCGATAAGTTTCCGTCGAAAGACCCCTCGATTGTTTATGTTTTGATATTTTGACGTGTTTTGAAGCAAACGGCTTGACCTGGTGCATTTGTACACGTGATCGCGTTTGATTCAGTTGAAAAAATGGAGAACGTAATGATTTCGAAAGCAATTCCCTTGTGTATCCGAAAATTGGTAGTTCGTGATGTGCAAAACGTTGAATCGCACCGGTCTGTCGCTAGGAAGTACAGTATTAGCAGGGCAGCCGTTGGAAAAATTCTACTGAAACAAAAAACGTTCGGATTAGTGGTGGATCGCCCAGGCAGAGTCAGGAAGTGCAACACGGATACACGAAGGGACACCAAGATCATGCGCGAAGTCAAGAAAAACCCAAAAGTAACTGTCCGTGAGATCCAAGAAACCCTTCAGCAATCAGTTTCTGGTCGAACTGTTCGTCGCCATCTTGTAGCACAGCACAGGGGCTGATTAACAAAATTGCCGGGAAGTGCCCATTTATCAGCAAGGCAAACAAAGCCAAACGGCTCAGGTTTACTATTGAGCATGCTGATAAGCCCGTAGAGTTCTCGAAAACGGTTATCTGGACGGACGAATCAAAATTCGAGCTTTTTAATCGAAAAAGGCTGGTTCATGTGTGGTGCAGATCGGGTGAGGAGCTTCAGGAGCGCCACCTCCAAGGCACGGTGAAATGTGATGGTCTGGGGTGTTTTTCGTGGAGTGGAGTGGGTAGCCTCGTGAAAATCGACGGGATAATGACGGCAGATTCCTACCTCAACATCCTGCGAGAAAATCTGGAGGTTTCGCTGATCCAGACGGGTCTTGAAGAGAAGTTCGTATTTCAGCAGGACAACGACCCGAAGCATGCTGCCAAGAAGACCAAGTCTTTCTTCCGGTCTTGTCGGATCAAACCGCTGGAATGGCCTCCGCAAAGCCCGGACCTCAACCCCATCGAAAATTTGTGGGCGATTTTAGATGCCAGGGTTGACAAAACTGGTGTTACCAATAAAATAAATTCAACTATTTTGAAGCCCTCCACATTCCTATTTTATGTTCCACCGTTTGAACAGAGAGATTTCGGTTTTCTTTCAATATCCTCTTCACATTTCGGTCCATGACAGGATCTGCACGTCCATTGTTTTTATGACTTCTCAGTTTCCTCTCGACCGTCAAACGTCAACCCCGGTAAATCCCTAAAAAAAAAAAAAAAAAAATAAAAATCCACCAATTCCACCCCATTACTCTCTCCAACGACCTAAAATACCAATCCAAATTTTTCAATCCTACGTGAAATATTTCAAAAGGTACTGTGATCTGAAGGTGTCCGGATTAATGTTGATACAGACCTTAAACTATTGCAAATGTCTGCAAAGGTGATGGCTTAAGACTGCACACTAATTTCACTAAATGCTCAGCATTCTCCTAACACAGATTTCAATTGTGAGTAGCTGAGGTATCATAGCAGCACTGATTTATATATAAGGGGTGCATCTCAGACGAAAATTTCATTTGTTCGACAGTCTTGGAGCTGATAGGACCGGGCGAGGAGGCTAGTGTTGGATTGGAAGCCACCGTAGGCTAGAAGTGTGTCTGCGATTAATCGTTTTACCAATGTTAGAGATGATCAATCGACGAGGAAGGCGTAAGTGAGTAGACCTTTTTGTCCAAACAAGGTGACCGGGAGGATGTGAAAAAGCGTTTAAGACGACAGCTGACGGTGACACGTCCTCGCTGGTGGCTCGATTCTGCAGCAATTGGTGATGCTGCTTCTGACGCTTATTGACCCCACAGATATCTCCCTCTTCTCTTGCAAGGCCAACGAGCGTGTGGCATGATGCACCCCAAACACAGCTTGTGCGCCTTCACCGCTGGCCATCTGCCGTCTATAAAGGGTGTAGGGAATAAAATTGCGATACACACAAATATTCGGCAAAATTTGCCCGTTCAACCAATCATCTTCAAACTTTCAGGGAGCAAAATAAAACAGGTTATAAATATTTTCCCTTGTTTGTTTTATTCAATTTCAATTCCATATCCAAATGCACGAACCTTCTTCTTTACACTACTCATAAGGTCCTGTACAACATTTGGACCAACTTTTTTTGCGTGGCAATCCATTTTTTCTTCATATCTTCCTCCGATTTCACTTCCTTAGGATGCTTCCGAAGTGCCTGCTTAATGATGGCCCAGTATTTTTCAATTGGCCGCAGTTCCGGTGCGTTCCGGGGGTTGAGATGCTTTGGCACCAAACTGACCTCCTTAGCCTTGTACCACTCCAAAACCTCTTTCGAGTTATGGCACGAGGCTAAATCTGGCCAGAAAATCGTAGGACCATCGTGTGACCACAGAAGAGGAAGTAGACGCTTTTGGAGTCATTTCTTTAGGTACACCTGCCCATTGACCGTTCCAGTTGCCACGAATGGGGTGCTCCGCTTTCCACACGAGCAAATGCTTTCCAAATCATATATGTTTTAGCAAACTTTGACATCTTCTGTTTTATACCGTCCTCAGGGACATCTAATTTATGATGAGCAATGATTAAAACTGGAGCCCCGAAGATACCGAAAGTCTGCTTTTATATACGTCTCATCATCCATAACGAGGCAATGTGGTTTCGTCAACATCTGGGTGTAGAGCTTCCGTGCACGTGTTTTATCTACCGTATTCTGCCGTTCATCGCGATTAGGCGCCTTTTGGTCTTTGTACGTGTGTAGTCCTTCACGTTTTTTCGGATCTTGCACGAAAGTTTTGATTAGATTCAGCTTCTTCGCCACATCTCGAACTGAACTGTTAGGATTCCTCTTGAAAGCTTGAACTACCCGCTTGTGATCCTTAACACTATACGGAGATCCATTTTTGCCACTTTTTTCTTTCCGATCGATGGTCAAACGTTCGTGGTACCGATTTAAAACACGAGACACCGTAGTATGTACCATTCCCAGCTTCCTGCTGATGGCACGATGAGAAAGATCCGGATTTTCGAGGTACGTGCGCAAAATTTCTTTGCGCCGCTGCTGTTCTTCCGACTCTATCTTCGCAACGATTGCACATCTGCTAGTGAAACTTACACAGCGTAAACAAATACACATTGAACTAATTCCACCCAAAATTTCAATAGAAAATACCCAACGGGTTAAAAGTAACAACTATTCAAAAGTGATGCAATTTGATTCCGTACAACCCCAAATTGTAAGAAAATTATATGTTAAAATTATAAAGTTGTACGTAAAATTATAAGAGTGAAAAATTATAAAATAAAACGAGTAAAAAAAATGGAAAGCTAGAACAAAAAATGATACTATATCAAAATCTTCAAACCCACGGAAGGCATAATAACGGAAGAAAAAGCTGCACAGGACTGCCAGACAGGTACTTGAGGAAAAGAAGGGTAACAACTGGACGATATCAACAAATAACACAGATAACCGAAACAATACTCAAAGAAGCTGCTGAAGACACAACAACTCAGCCATCATCAGAAAAACAATAACCAAAAGAAGAACAACGCCACCCCCTCACACTCAACCCGTAGAAAATGCTCAAAACAACATTCTACAAGACGGCAATCGGACTTTGGGTACAGACAAAGAGCTGCTGGCCTCAGCTAAAGCTCAATTTGCCGGTCCACCTTCTACCACCGACCACCCAATTGCAGCACTCACGGCTTCAAAGTTTAGCTTCATACAGGGTGAAACAATAAACCCATACCAACCAGAAAAGCAGAGCCAGCATTCACCAAATATCGGGCAAATAGTGGCTGAAAGTACTGCACTACTACCGCCCTCTAACAACCAACAACAGCAACAACAACAACAACCACAGCCAGCAAACCAACAACAGCAACGCCAAGAACCACAGCCAGCAAACCAACGACAGCAACAACAACAACCACAGCCAGCGAATCAACAACATCCAGCAACTCAGCAACAACAGCAACAACAAAATCAGGATATCGAACTGCAGCAAAGCCAAAACATGCTGCCTCCAATTAGGAACACAGACAGGCAATTTGAACTTGACCCGATGCGTCCACCTATTGTACGCCATACTGAATAATCGGCGGAAGGGGACGGACGTTTTTTGCGGGCCAGACTACGCGACCCAAGAATAATGAAAATCGTCCGCCCATACCTTGCTCTATATGAAGGACCAGTCTGCTACAGTTCATGGGTAGAAGGTGAATGACATCAACAAGCATCAAAATACTGCTTGCATCCGAAGAGGCCTTCCAACGGCCCCAGACCATCTTGCAATGCATCTTCGCAGAAGTTCATCAGGAGTATGGAATGAATGCAACCGAAGCAGCTGCCGATCTGGAAATCCTATCAGCGATTCCTGTCCAGCGAACGGACGCACCGCCTGCAGCAACTGCGCGAGAGCACAACCAAATTTCACTCCTCTTCATATTTTCGGAAGTAAATGATGCCTTCTTTTGAAGCAGATATGAATAAAGAGGTATATAGTGATAAACAATATTTTGTCAACCGACACACTTTCAACAATTTCTTCATAAACAGAATGCGACTGAAATTTTCGATTTACTGTCAAAATTTCAATCGCATGAAAAAGCCCAGCCAAAATGAAGAAAATTAAAATAATTTATTAAGTTCGTCCTTTTTGGTTATTCTGGCTAACTGAAACTAGCTGGGACGAAAGTGAGTAGTGAAGAAATATTTGGAAGTGTATAATGTATTTAGAAACGATAGAACCTTCATGAGTCTGAGAAGAAATCAGGTGGTGGAGTCCTCATAGCTGTTTCTGCCAATTTTAATTCAGAAATTATTACAACTACAGAACTTAATGAATTTGAGGCATGTATGGGTGAAATCTTCTCATAGCAGGTGAAACACAAGTGTTAGCCTCTGTATTTTCCTACCACTTAATGCTAATAAAATTACATATGAAAAGTTTTCAAATGCTACAGAAAAATATTATCTGAATCTCTCTGAAGTAAAAGTTCACATCTATGGGGAACTTAATCCAAACAACGCCGACTTCATTTTAGACTCTGAAAATGAAAACATCCTTCTCTCAGTCGTTGGAGATAATGTCACTTATTAGATTTCATGTTTGATGAAATTGCTAAATTAGGTCTGAATCAAATTAACCATGTAAAAAACCAAGGAAATTGCTATCTAGACTCCTCCTTTTAACGAATATTCATGAAGATTTCTGTGTGACTGAATCATTGAACCCATTATGGAAAAACGAAAAGTTTCACACAGCAATTGAATATTCCCCACTAAGTACATGAATATCAAAGACCTAACGAATATGAATATGAAGTAGCTTTTAAATACAAGCTCGCGAACTATGAGAATATAAAAAATAAATTAAAACGGATCAAATCACAAAATTTCTTAGGACGAAGGAAATGTCGAATCATCTGTTGGCGTCTTCTACGAAATCCTATCCAACATCATCTCACAAGAGATTCCATTAATGCAAAAACGACGTCACGGAAACACTAAACATCCAGTCTGGTTTAACAGAGAAATCCAAAAGTATAAAGAATCGCAACAAAAAGCCCACAAATTTTAAAAAAAACACAAAAGCAGTGAACATTTAGCAACTTACTTGGAAATATGCGATCAATTGAACTTGGCAATCAGTAATGCATTTGAAGTATTTAATGCAAAAACTGAGCTTGAAATTAAGTCCTGTCCAAAGCAACTTCTTTAATTACGTCAAAACAAAATTAAAATCAGACAATTTTCCATCAACAATGCATCTTGACGAACAGGTTGGCGATAACTCGGAAAAAATCTGCAAACTTTTTTCAAATTTTTCAAGAAATCTACACGACTTATTCGGAAGAAGATCGCGACCGCGATTACTTTGCATTTTATCCAGAATATCCAAGGAATATTGGTGTCAAAATAACTTCAGGTTCAGGGAGGCTTCGTGGTGTTTAAAAATTTAGACTTTCAAAAGGCTCCTGGACCTGATGGAATTCTCCAGTATTTATGAAGAATCTTGCGAAGGAATTTTGCATCTCCTTTGTTTTGGCTTTCCAATATGTTTCGAATCAGAATTTTAAAATTGGAATTGAGTCTGGACTCATGAAGTGGCTTGAATCATATTTAACTAACCGGCAACAAATAATAAAATTCAATGAAAAGAAATCAAATCCCATTCAAGTTTCCTCAGGAGTCCCCCAAGGCTCCCATTTTGGACCACTTCTTTTTATTTTATACGTCAACGACATTTCCTTCGTCCTCAAAAACCTGAAAGTGCTAATTTATGCCGACGACATGAAGCTGTACTTGGAATTGACCTTAAATTCTACCAAAACGAAGTACATGGTTGCTGGTAGAGATAATGGCCTAGTGGTGTTGGTGCTAAGATAGTGATTGATGGGGATGTGTTTAAAGTTGTTGAAGAATTGGTTTACCTTGGAACGCTTGTGACGTGTGACAACGACGTTTTCCGTGAAGTGAGAAGACGTGTTGCGGATGCGAATAGGACTTTTTACGGACCACGTAACCAGCTTAGGTTCTGCAACTTCCCAGGCAACCAGAAGTCGTATAACAGTGTTCACATAGTATCGTATATCCCTACATTTTAAGTCAAAATCGCATATAATTGTGCTCTTTATCGTACTTTTTTTTAAATGAATCGTATAGAGTGCTAATTTTCGACTTATATACAATGTGTCATTTGTCCATCATACTGCGTTACTAACTGAATCGGATTTACATCGTTAGACTTTTCAAATAGTCTTTGTTATAAGAGATTAAATCGCATACTATGTCAAATCAATTCGTTTGAGAAAAGTATGCAATTTGCACGTATATGGCCTCCACTTTTGCAAGTATAAGCTATATTTTTGCATTCTATACGATTTGTTTGCTTGCATATATGTTTGTATATCAGGAAAACAACTTTCAATATAAGTGCATTTTGGTTGTTTGGGTTGCAAACGGAAACTTGCAAACATGATTCTTCCAGTGGCTCTGACTGAAATTTCATGGTAGTTTTGAAAATAGGCATAGTAAAATGGTAGTTTTTACTGCAAGATTTGTTTCAGTGTAGGAAGAAATAAATATTGAGAAACTGTGAAAGTGAGAATAATTACGATGCCCAATCTTTTTGATGCCAACCGTATGCGCAAATTTCGAAAGCGCGTTAAGATCGAACATAAAGGGTGTATTCGATAAAAATGGCACACTCATATATACTCATCAAAATTAAACTGATTATCGGATTTTCTTGAAATTTTCAGGGAATGAAGAACTACTAATGAGTTTTGATTTACAACATTTGTTTTATTCAATTTCGTCTCCCATCCCGAATGCCCGCACCTTCCTTTTCACTCCACCCATCAAATTTTGTACAACCGATTTTCCCAGTGTTTTTGTTGTTTTTACCCAAATTTTCTTCAATTCTAGCTCTGTTTTTATAGTTTTGGGATGTTTGCGAAGTTCCGTTTTCATAATTGCCCAGAATTTTTCAATTGGACGAAGTTCCGGTGAATTTGGTGGGTTCATATCCTTTGGCACAAAATTGACTCCGTTGGCTCGGTACCACTCCAATACGTTTCGAGCGTAGTGGAAGGATGCTAGATCAGGCCAAAACAGAGCTGATCCTTTGTGCTTCTTAATGAATGGCAAGAGACGCTTCTTAAGGCACTCTTCCGTGTAAATCGCACCGTTTATTGTTCCGGAAGTGATGAAGGGAGCACTTATTTCACCACATCCGCAAATCGCCTGCCAGATTAGAAACTTCTTTGCAAATTTCGATAGTTTCTTCTTTCGAACATCCTCAGAAACATCGAACTTCGACTTGGCAACGAAATATTCTTGCCCAGGAAGTTGAGGGAAGTCGGCATTGACGTATGTTTCGTCATCCATCACGATGCAACCGGATTTGGTGAGCAGCTTCGTGTAAAGTTTCCGGGCGCGGGTTTTCGCAGTGATGTTTTGTTTTTCATTCCGGTTTGGGGCTTTTTGCACTTTGTTAACATGTAACCCAGCACGCTTCATGGTTTTCTGCACAAAACCGACTGACACCTTAGACTTTTTAGCGACATCTCGAATTGACATGTTTGGACGGTTCTTGAATTGTTGTACGACTTTCCTGGCCATTTTACTGTCCATTGGACCACTTTTACGACCACTCCCTTCCTTCCTTTGGACACTCAGACGCTCCTTGAAGGTTCTTATTACACGAGACACAGTTGTATTTGCAATTCCAAGCCTTTTAGCAATCCACCGGTGGGACGCCCCTGGATTTTGATTGTGAGTGCACAAAATTTTCTCACGGACAATTTCTTGTTTCGACGACATGACTGGAACTACTGAATGTATAACTATGAAACTTGGCAGATGTAAATAATACACTATGGATAAGATCTACTCAAATTTCTAGGTTTTTTACTCATACGATTCAAAAGTTACAGAAGATTTTCTGTGTGCCATTTTTATCGAATACACCCTTTATGTACAATAGAATTAACATACAGCTGGTCTAACGATGTATTGGGACCACACCCACAGTATTTTGATCAGACTACGCCTTTCGGCAAGGGTAGGGGTCACATGAAAATTTTAAAATAAGTGGACCATTATCATTACTCGATAGATTTTCGAGATTTTTGCTTCAATCAGTCGGAGTTTTTCGCTACTATCAAATTACAAAAATATCATTAACGACTTTGAATTCCCAAACAGATCCTGAACAATCTATAACGCGATAAGGATAGTGGTCTCCAGCTGGTCGATCATATCAACACTATCACTATAGCCAGTACAACCGTTGCCCTAACACCATACCAACATTCAAACCCAACATCCCTTTCCATGACTGCCGAATAATTTCTAAGAAGCGAATCATAGAATGTTCTAACATACTTACTCACTTACTTATGCTAACCCAACGTCCCATTAGAACAATACCTGCGTTGCAATGTTCCGCTACGAAACTAACGAAACTAATCAAACGGTTCAACGTAGTCTACGTCAACCGGTCGTGTGTTATACACAACCCCACTGATTTTTTTTCAACCGCATCCTGAACTTTATCTAACTTAAAAAAATAGGATAATCCTGATAAAGAATGCTTCTTGTATCGGCGTTTGTTCTGAACTGCCTTTCATATCATGGGATCCAATAGGTTGACAATAATATAGGGTCACCAAACATTATTAATATAGATAGGGTCAATAAAACATTAAACGTTCGTGAACCATTGGGAAAGGGATACACAAGAAGGAGGCAACAATTTAATCAAGAATAGAGGAATTAAATAAATAACAGCACCTGTTTGAACAGAGTTTGATATAAGCTATTCCATCAAAAGTGTGGGTATTATTCTTTAGAAAATAACATCTCGAGCTGGGGTTTCAAACCCATCGCCGTTTCAACAAAAACTGTTCTCCAATAATCGGAAAAAACGAAACCGAGATAATTTTATTTTTTATTTTCTATAACAAATGAATGTTGTCTTTTGCGTTTCGATAAAGTGTGTAGCAAACATTATCTTTCCCTTGATATGTTTAATCCAGAAAGTTAACTGATTTGAGGCCTTTTTAGCTGTTTAGCAAGCTGGCTGGGTTGAAAAACATCTCCCCTGAGGTAGGTTGTGAATATGAGAGACAGAGAGAGAGAGAGAGAGAGAGAGAGAGAGAGAGAGGTAAATTTTGTTTTGAGGTGTTTACACTTGAAATCCAATTACAGTCGGTTCTCGTACTTCACTGATCTCTCCACCAATTTGAATACTTTTCGGTAGCTGACAACCGTACCATAAACGCTAACCACAAACCAAAAAGCAGTTCCATCGAAAGCACAGCACTCACCGTACAGTAGGAGAACAGACTGTAATTGCTTCTCTTTCGCGATCTGAACAGTCGAAATTCTATCACATGCCGTATGTTGCCCGTCGGTTTCTGACTGCAGTTTTGTGTTTTGTCTTTTTCATAATCAATTATGGTTATTCCAGCGCCAATTGAAATGACCACGAGATATTTCCAGTTATAAATTTCTCAAGCAAATGTTGGAATTCGTCGACAGCTGAAAATTGTCCAGACAACCACGAGACACCAATTTTCACGAGAACATACTTATTTCACAATAACAAATCTTACCTTGTGGTTTGAATATCCAATTCTATCAGTTTACTCTATCAACAATAAAAAAAAAGTTGATGTGTTGAGTTGCGGTTCCAAACGAGCCAATATTGCAATCACAGAACAGCCGCACGTGTTTGAAGTTTCAGATCGGTTAGACTACACTCCCCTCCTGCACTCACGAACACTATGATTTCGTAAACGTCTTTGCTTCCCTAATCATGTCACACTTCACAACTCACACTGTTTATTGCTAGATGAGCCCCGGACGACGACGCTGCATTTTGATTTTACATAAAACTTTATTTTTAGCCACAACAACACTAGCAAAACGCTCTTCTTCCTGAAGTGGAGTCCAAAGTAATGCCTTTCTGGGGCAGACACGACACAGTGGCACTCTCCTCGCCTCGTTTCTGTGATGTTCACAGTTTTCCTTCCCCGTCTGCTCCGAGGGAGGGCCTTCTAACCATCAAAAGCGATGATGACGAGACAACGGCATTGAGCACTTTTCTTTCTTTATGTTTTCCGTTTTTCTTCGGTAGCTCTTCTCGACAGCCTGTACTCTCCTAAGGTGCCCGAGAGAGCCGTTGGAAGCACGAATTAAAAACTGCAATGGAAACAAAGAAACGTCGTCAAAAATAGCACTGAAGGGAGTTGCATATTTTAAAAGGGTGGCAGCATTGATGATGTTTGTGAACCCCGCCCGCGAACCCTTTCATACATCGGACGCCCCGTGAATCTGCGCTTAGCCTTAGAAACTTCCTCAATGTAGAAGCGGTTTCAAATCCGCTGAGTATCTTTATTGCAGGGCTGCCTTGTAGGTGGAATTATTTCAGTGTTATTTCCGCTAGCTATGCATATAAAGTTCGAATAAAGCAGTTAGGAAGATCGGCAACCCTTAGATTATGGGAAGATTGAAAATAAAAGTCGGTTATTACTTGGCACCTCAAGGATGCCCCTGAGATTTCTACCTTTGGAAAGGGCACCATCAGCATCATCATCGCCTGATGAGTGAGCGGGAGCTGTATCGCAGTCGACACGGCTATTGTCTCTAACATTTGTGTTGAAGTTGAAATTTGCATTTCTAGCATGGGGAACTCGTGTTTAGCCGATTGTATCGAGATTCGTGTGGTGTTTGTTTAGTTCCTAATTCGTTGATGTTAAAAAAGATCTTTGTCATTTGATTAATTAACAAAGTCTGACTACCTAGTTGCCTAGCAGGGCGCTGATCAAAATCAGTAAAATTGATCAATTAATCAACTAAAAAGAAGTGGAAATAGTTGTAAATGGTTACCCATTCTCAATGTACAATTATAGACTGTTTCAGAAATTATAAGCACACTTTCAAAATAATAAAAATGTGTGTTTTTTAAGATTTAAATTATTTTACTTGGCAAATTATATCAGCACTGGTTTTCTACATAATATTTTACTCTTCAATCAAAATCTTTAATTATAACCGAGAAATCTCACTTTTCCTCGAACATGACTCATATGCTTCTGTACAGTTGCACTTTCCACCATTTTCGCCACTTTTATCCAATCCTTGTTAAATTTTTCGATGTCATCCGCAGGTTTTACTTTATTTTTTGTTTAATTCCTTGATTATCGAGATGATTATCGAACCCTGGGCTGGTTCATCTCCTGCCGTAGTAATTCAAATACGTTGTGGGTATTTTCGTAACTTGTCCGGGGGTGAGATTTGAACTCCTGACTTTGGCGTGAGAGGTATTAATGTTAGCTTCTACGCCGAGGTCGCCCCCACCGCAGGTTTTACGAATTTCCGTAGTTTTGCTATGGTCAAAGCCAAGAAAGTCTCGATTCGCCCTGTACCCGGGAAATTTGGCGGATCCATGTCTTTCGACACGAAACAGAAATTTTGGCTTTTGTACCACCCTAGTGTGTCTTTGGCGTAATGACATGATTCCAAATCAGGCCAAAATATGAATAGACCATTTTTCTGCTTGGTCATTGGCAATCAACGCTTCTGGAGGCATTCCTTGATAAATTTTTTTTTCATTGTCCCCGATGTTACGTGCGGGCTAGATATATTGGCGCATTTGCATATTGCCTGCCACACCATCACCTTCGTGCCTTTGGTAAAAATTGCCTTCTCCGTTTCGGGGATAGCCCTGTCCTTGCGTATAGTGAGGTATTGTGGTCCGGGAAGGGTTTTATAATCCAATTTCACATACGTCTCATCGTCCATGATTATACGCCCAGAATGTCTACACAAAATTGTATCATATAGTTTCCGGGCTCTCGGTTTCACAGACGCGGCCTAATTTGAGTTCCTTTTGGGTTTTTTTTCTGCTTCTGGTATGTCTTGTGTCCCTGTCGCTCTTTTACACGCATCACGTTAGACGTCGAGTCCCCTATATGTTTCGCCACATCTCGAACGGAAGCCGATGGTTTCTGCTTATAAGCATCCCTGATCTTCTGTTCTCTCTGATCCTCAATAGTAAAGATTGGACTCGGAAAAAATGCGACACTTTGTTTTGGGTGTAACTTTTTATAGCGTGGGTAAAAATTAATTTTGGGTAATACTAGTTTAGAGTGTTTGTTTATGTGTGCAAAATTTTATCGCGATCTGTCAAGTAGTTTTCAAGATGCATCGTGGGCGCGGTGATCGATAATCCTGGTCAGTCGCACAGATGGATCGGCAAAAGGCTTGGAATCCACCATTCCACCGTGTCCCGCGTTGTGAAGATGTTCCAGGAGACAAAGACCATCGAGCGGCGCGCTGGAAGCGGCCGAAAACCGAAAACGGAATACCCAGAGAAGGCGCGAAAGATACTTTAAGAATAACCCGAACCTTTCCACCCGAGACGTGGCCAAAAAGGTCAATTCGTCGAAGTGGTTTCTCCAGCAGACCATGAAGCGGGCTGGGCTACGTGTTTTTGAGGTCAGGAAGGCGCCAAACCGGACTGACAAGCAAAACACGGTGGCCAAATTGCGTGCGCGGAAGCTGTCCCGTGAGTGGCTGGTCAAGCCAGGCTGTCTCGTCATGGACGACGAGACACATATCAAGGCGGACACCAAACAAATCCCCGGCCTCGAGTTTTTTTGTCGGTACGTCCCGCATGGAGGTTCCGGAAAAGTTCCGGAAGAGAAAGATGGACAAATTCGCGAAGAAGTACCTGTTGTGGCAGGCGATCTGCGAGTGCGGACGGTACAACAAGCCGTTCGTTACAACCGGCACCATAAAGGGGCAGATTTATCGAGAGGAATGCTTGCAGAAGTGGTTGCTGCCCTTCCTCCGCTCTCACCGTGGTCCCAGCGAAGGGCGTTAATGTGGTCCCGAAGGAGGCGAACCCACCAAATACACCAGAACTTCAGCCGATCGTAAAGTTTGGGGCGATAATGAAGAAGAAGTTGAAGAAAAGCGGAAAAAAATTCAAAACCGATGAAGCTTTGAAGAAAAACTTGGAGAAATTGTGTAAAGAAGACGGACAAAGCCTCGCCCAAGATCTCATGAGCAGTGTTAAGAGAAATATACGAGCATTCAGCTTGAGGGAGGAAATTCAATAAATAACTTATGCCAAAACATAGCTAATATATAATTATTTAATCCCTGAAAATTTGAGAAGTATCCGATTTAAAATGAATTTTTGGTGATCATGTTTTAGTGTCTCATTTTTTCCGAGTCCAGTCTTTAGGACTCACAGGACCGGATCTCCGACCACTCCACGGTGCACCTTCACTAGTACATTGTTGTCTACACACTTATAAATTATTCACGGGCTCGGTTAAAGATTTAGCTGAATTCACTCGGCATTTTCATATTTAACTGATAACTCGGCAAAAAATCGTACGACGCGATTCTCAGCATCACTTGAAACTGAAATATCGGGTAACTTCATTATTAAACCGATTCTCGGCAACACTAGGAGCCGAGCACAAACGTTAACCAAACTTTAACCGACCTCAGCTGCCTATCATGCCGAAATATCGGTTTAGCAGTGTTGTAAGCCGATGCTTGGCTTTTTATCTGTCAACCGCCATGCGCCATATTGTTTTCATTAGCAAGTGAGTAAATCGTATGTTGTTTGTGGAACGGTGAAAAAACATACATTTATTGGCACTATAAAATTACATTGATAAAACCTCGTCAAAAATTCTACACCGATTCACCCGGTTCATGGCTGCTTCTCTCCATCCTCGGTTGCGCCCTACGCTTTTCAAGTCTTGGTTTACCTGATCCGCCCATCTAGCTCGCTGTACTCCACGTCTTCTTGTACCAGCCGGATTTGACGCAAACACCTTCTTTGTAGGGTATTGACTATAGGCATGAAATCTTCAATATTTCGATGAAAATCTGTTTCAAAATTTCAAATATTTACACACAATTTAACCGAAATCTCGGGTAAGCTCATTTCAGTTTGTTTCGAATTTTAACCGATATATCAGTTTGCTCATGCCGAGATTCCCAGTTAACTGTATGAGTTTTCAGTTTGACCCAAACCGAGACTATCGGTTAACATAAAAAAGCCGAGATCGAAACCGAGAGGTCGGCTGTGCGGATCTCGGTTTCAGAAAGCCGAGACTCGGCATATAATTCTAAGTGTGTATATTTTCTAACTGCAGTTCGTACCGCTTCGACGCTCACACCCTCTTCTTTGGACAATTTTCTTAAAGAGATTCCAATCACAGTGTACCATTTGTGCACGATACTTTTTCTCTGCTCTGTAAGACCACGCTTTTTAAAAGTCAACCAGAAACATAGTTTTTTTTTATGCTATGACGTACAGAAATGTGTAAATAAAAGGACGAAGCCAAAAGAATTTGAAAAATTTCATTCAATTCAAAATGACCGTTAACATTAGATGTGCTTATAATTTCTGGAACAAGCTATATTGGTAGTCTCAGTGACTACTCGTTTTTAATATCAATAACGTCATCAACGTCTGTGCAATCAGGTGGAATTGAATGGAAAAGCAAAATCAAGGTGTTTTTTTTTTCAATTTGGAAACTTTGGTTACTCTGTGGTTCAGAGCACGAATTTAGATATCTATGTATTTTTACATTAGTCAAAGATCAGTCTTCGACCAATTACTGATCTTACTTCTTGCCACACGTGCACAAAACTTTGTGTGTGGATTCCAGTAAGCTTTGTCAGCGATCGATTGATTTTTAGTAAGCTGTCACTGAAATTTTGATGTCAAATGTAAGTTTCTCCTTCTCCTCTAAATAATGTCCTGTAGAGTGATGTGAACAACAGGAAGAGATATTGGGTTCATGCTATTGCTCCACCATATTTTCTCAAGAATCAAAAAAAAATGTTCTTAAGTTCTGAACTTGTTTTTTGCATCGTGGATGGCAGCAGATCAATTCAATTGTTTGTGTTACGGGTGGTTACATTTTACTTTATATTGATGCGAGGATATTTCGGTCCCCGAGTCAGCGTAGTATTGAACCGCCCAAAGGTTTCACGGGGGTTAAATGTTCAAAGAAAGCATCTTAATGATGCGGGTTAAAAGCGGATCGGCTGGAGTTAGCGATCAATGTGTCCAACCAGACGCTAAGCAGAGGCTTTTATACCGTAGCAAAAATTAGCAGAGCTTGGTACAGTAACGCACGACGATGGTAATGACATTTCCGTCAACGATGGTAGTGTAAAAGTCCATGAATGCAATTCGAGAAAAGTTTGCTATGTTTGTGTAGGCACACGAATTTACATGGCATTATTTTATTCATTCTTTAATTAAACTAATCATCGGAGGTAGATGGAAAAATGAAATTCCTATGTATTTCCATCGTATTATAAGGATTGTTTCGAAAATAAACTGGCGACGCTTATGATGCGCTGCTCACACATACACGCGTAAGACTATCGGTCTGAGCCTACCTAAATTTGACGCGTTCATCTGTCGACAATTTGATATGCTCCTAAACTTTCGGTAAACAGTAATCGTTCTCGATATGCCGCGAATCTAAAAGAGTGTTAAAATTCAAGTGGTGGACACGTGGTTTCGTGAGAAGGATGTCTCGACGAACGAAATAGCGAAACGTTTCGGAACTCATCACAACAGCGTAAAATCAACAGGTTCGGAGAACAGTACTCGTTCAATGAGCTATCAAGAAGAGGAAGAAAACTAGCTCCAGCTGACCCAAAATAAGGTCGAAAGCAATCAACCTCATCCTTAGGAACAGGCTGGTACTTCCTTCGGAATGTTGCAAAGAATCAAGAAGCGCAACAACTTTTAGACTTACAAGAAACAGAAAATACCAAAACAAAGTGCTGAGCAAAAATCCAGGGTGAAAATCAGAACCAAAAAGCCGACTTTTGTAATGACCGTCTACCTGCGTTTTGATCGATGACGAAACATATGTGAAAGAGAACTCCAGAACGCTTCCAGGGCCGCAATTTTATACCAAGGTCATCGGCGAAGATGTGAGTATCTTCGAATAGTCGTTCGAGGTGGAAAAGTTGGCCAGAAGGTTCTCGTATGGCAGGTAATTTGTTCCTGCAGCTCCAAGTCATTTTCGATTTGCTATACTAAAGGTACGATTAATGCCGAAGTTTACCATACTGAGTGTTTGCAGATTTGTGATTCCATTTAGCTCCCTCTCTTGTTTTAGCCTTCTTTGGCGTCAGCGAATGACGCTAAAACCACAGTACAATGGCTGCAAGAAAATTGAGTAGATTTCCTTGAGAAAAGTATCAACCCTCCCAATTGTTCACAGCTTCGTCCAATTAAACGCTACTGGGCTATCGTCAAGCGTAACTTCATGAAAAGTGGTAAGGAGTGCAAGACCATGGAAGAGTTCAAAAATTGGTCTGCGACTTCTAGCAAATGCGACAAACCTACTATTCAAAACCTCATGAGTGGAGTAAAATCCGAAATCAGAAATATTTGGAAATAAAGTTGCTTTCATTCATTTTTTTTTGTTGAATATAAGAGAGCAAGTCTGGAATTAAATGATACAGTTGGTTTTCATTTTTTTAGTGTTTTTCTTTATTTCGTGCTATGAGAAAAAATGTGTTGCCAGTTTGTTTTCATTACAGGCCTTATGTGTTTCAAAAAACAAAGCCTAATTTTTATTCATAGTCGAGGGTGACCAACAAGCGAATATTAATAAAATGCTCATACAGTCATAAACATTCTCACTTGAACAAACTCACCAAATTCTACATTTAATTCATAGGAGTAATTCCAATATCTATATACAACCATTCAATTGAGATTCTATCCATAAGAACAGTCGATTATACATGTTTAACAGGCTATTGACAATTTGATCACTAATTTTATTTTGTTTTTCCGTTGAACTTTGGCAATAGGATTTGTAGCACATTTGTTACAAATCGGCTTATATTACTGCTATCTGGCTCAGTTTGGTCTAGTTGCTGCAACCAACCATGCCGATCTTTTAATATTTTGGAAGAACCGGAGAGAATCATAAGGATAAATAAAGGGGTCGGACTTCCTGATCATTTGATCAGATCCTATAGTTTTTCATTCCGATCTTTGAAAAAGATCAGATGATTTAAAATCTTTTATGCCAGTTTGACACTAGCAACTGTTTTATTACAGTGTTTAAAAATAACAACACGCTTTTCTTGCTTACTTTTATTAGTTCTCATTTTCCGCCTCATGAATGGCTATTGGTTCACACGTGAGTTCAGCTATAGCATGGCAATAAATATAAATGTACTTTAAACATTTTGTAAGAGTGGAGCAAATGTTTTTTTTTTGTTTTCTCAAGATCGGTGTCCCAATCTTTTTTACATCTCATCATTTTGAGAAATCCTTTTACATCTCTTGCACCTAACTGAAGCCTGTCCAACGTTTAAATTAAGGTGAATTGCTTCTCCATGTATTTTTTTTCTACCCTTTATCTCTCTCTCGCAAACTCACCTTGCTATTTAAAATTTATATATCTCGATTGTTAGTTAATGGACATCGAATCGAACTACATCAGATTGCTAACAGCAAGTAAGCATATAATATAATGTGATGAAACATTGAATATCTAGTACAGATTCTTAGTTATATTAATTCTAAATTTTGAGATAATCGGTGCCGTCGAAAGTGCTTCATTGTAAGCCCTTAAATTACAGCTAAAACTCTCCACTTTATTTCGTGGTAAAACATGTTTACATTCTTGTTGCATTTGGTAAAATGGTGTCGAATCAAGTGGAAGTGCGTAAACGCATTTTGTACGAACGGTAGCAAAATCAGAATTTATCGGTACGCGATCTTGCCAAGAAACTAAAACTACCGAAAAGTACCGTGTTTTGAGTTTGAAAATCATTTGACCACTGCTTGGCTGTGGATCGGAAGGTTGGAAGTGGAACAAATCGAAAAGTATGCTCCCGACAAATGGACAAGAAGGTGGTAGCCATTATTGAGAAAAATCCCAATCTTTCTGTGCGAAATGTGGCTCGCAAAGTTGGGAAGTCAAAATCATACGTACAAAATGTGAAGCAGAGGCAAGGACTGAAGGCGTACAAAGTGAAAAAGGTGCCCAACCGTGATGACAAGCTAAATTTCACCGCAAAAAGTCGTGGCAAGAAGCTTTACACCTATTTTTCCTATAATGGACGACGAAAAATACGTACTCGAAGACTTTAAACAGCTTCCGAGTCTGGCTTTTTATACCGCAATGCAAAGGAACGCCGTTGCCGAGCATTTCCGGTCAAAAAATCGAGGGGAAAGTTGCGAAATCCTTTCGTGCCTTGGGCCGCGAGGTCGGTGCAACCGGACAAACCGTCAAAAAGTACCTCCAGTCCATGGACATCTTGTGCACAGGTCCAAGCCGGCTGTCTTGGATCAGAAGGCCACCGCCCATAAGCAGCAGCTGAAGGCAACCGTCAAAGACATTTTCCCAGCGAACCGCGATGTGATGGTGGTGATGGACGATAAGACTTATCTGATCCAGGAAGGCAAAGACTGGCAGGGAACCGGATATTTCACGTCTTCCATCAATGAGCTGAGCGGCGAAGTCACACAAAATTCCCGAAAAAGGTTCGCCTGTGACTAAACATCAGTGAGAAAGGTATGTCGAAGCTGCTGTTCTTTTCCTCGGGGCTTGTTGTAAATGGAGAGATTTACGGTACCAAATGCCTGCCGGTAGTGGCCGTTTTTACCCAAAAGCCCATGCGAGAGAAGATTTTTAGTTCTAACAGGAGCTGGCATCAGTACACTACGCCAAAAGGTCCAGGGAAGAGATAGACCTCCTGATCATCACTGTGATACCGAAGCACGTGAACACTTCTATTCCAGTTTTCATACAAGTCGGATCCCTCATACAGAAAAGTTTTGTTTTTGTATGACGGATCCGATTTATTCACCGGGAATAGGGGTCAAAGTCGGTGAATACGATACTTCGATTATATGATTAATAATAATTATTTTTCTTAGGATGTTGGTGGGTGTTGGCCAAATTTGGATTTTTCAGATATAATCCTAAATAGGATATGGAGTATTTTTCATACATCTAGTAACCTAACGTCCGTGCTCCATCACAATATTTTCTATTGTGATGTGTCCAACTCAATTGGTAAATTGAACTGAAAGTGAGCTTGAAAGAAGGGGAACTTGGAGAAGAGCACACGTACTGAATGGTTGACACTGAATATTGGTCAACGTGCTTTTGCACATTTGTTTGAGGATTTGTTAAGCGACACAAATTTCCAAATCCAAAGTTTGGATGCCGTGCTGCATCAGTGCCCGGACTTTTTGTTCCTGAATCAGGATACTTTTAAAATCACAAACTAGCATGCAGTTATGAGTTTGAAAATTTATCATAATAGTATATGAGCGTTAAATCTGAGAGGGTTGATTCAGCGAATTCTTTTACAATTTGTTCAAGTTGTAACATTCCGCCCGCTTGCATGTGAGGCGGTGGGAATTTCTTTCGTGATTTGGAATCGGTGGATTATGAATTTATAGTTAGGTTATTACACGATGTAGAGGGACTGCTTAGGGAAGCAAACATTGAGAGTAGATGAGCGAAAGAGATAAACAGAAATGAGCTTTCTGATGATTTGTTTATAGATCAAACCAATAACTAACCTTCAAACATCTTATGTACTGACTAGCAATAAAGGGTGACAGTAACAGTATAGACCAGTAACACTTCAAGATTGAGGGGCTATTTAAGTAGAACAGCCGACTGAGTTCGTCAGATATAGCTTTTCAGCAAAAGGTTTGGGTATTATGAAGTGTTGGGTTTGGATGGTTAAGGGGAATGCTTGAAGGAGAATTTATTGTTGGCCTTCTACGTTTTCATTCGGTTGTTGGAATAAATATTTAATAAGATGGGTTTATGGAATGTATCTTAAACTCAAAATCCAAATGGTATAAATGAGGACATGTTAAACGGTCCAATTCTAAAAAGTTTATAATGTTTATAATATTTTTGAAGAATTCGGTATGGAGTTTTCATATTATGGCCAATTGAGTGCAATGCAAATTACTACCTTCTAGCTACACATGGGTTTTCTCAAAACTTTTAAGTAATAATAATTCAGTTAGGCCTAAAGATGAATTAATATACCAGAAACTGAACGGACACCTGCGCCTACCCAGTAGAGGACCCGAATACGACCACCCACTGTGTGTCTAGAGTATCGCAAAAGCTGACACGTGCAACGGGAAGGATTAATAGGTTCCATAGACCCGGCGGGGAGTAGTCCGCGGATACGCCTTAGTTGAAGGCACGATTTATGCACCTAACAACAACAATAACAATAATAATTATTTTTCTTAGGATGTTGTTCGAAATAGTTCAAACATGTGTAAGTTTTCTTGGTATCTGGTAATGTTTTCGATTAATCAAAACGTTAGTTATACAAGAATATTCATTTATTTCTAAGGTTATCATATGACTAACGCTTTTGAATAAATTTTGACACAGAAATAAAAGATCTTAAAAATAACATATAATTATTTTTTATTCTGGTTATATATGGTTCTAAAAAAATACAAAATCACTTCTGGAAAACCATCAATACTTTGACAATACAGTTTTATTATGGATGCCATAACGTAGTTTGAGAATAGTTGCGGAGCAAATTGAATAACTTCCAAATTAATTTAATTCAACTATGGGCATCAATGAATGCCATAAAACCATGATTAAAGAAGAATCAAATCTCTAAGCATTATGAGTTTCTTGGGATGTACGCGTTTTTGAAGCGCCATTTTTTTATAAAATGTAAAAATTGTACAAAGAAAAAGGGAGGGTTGAGAAATTTAAAAAAAACTTAATGCATCGCCCACTAATAAGTATATTAACCACTACGCCAAACTGAAAACTTTGACCTATCTCAACATGCAAACAGTAACATTATTTATCCACTTATGGTAACATCTGACCATTATTACGTGATGATTTCATGCATGATGGATTTGGCCCTTTAAAGGAACTATAAATAACCTAAGTATATAGATGTAAAACGTTTATTGCACTTTTAAATACTTATTTCCAATTTCCACATTGCAGCACCAAACTCTGAAACGCAAAGACTGCATTGTTCGTAAGCGCAGGAAACTAACCGGGCCCATTGACGGGTGATAGAGTTAAGCGAAGCTCATCTAACTAGTCACAGCTACAGCCGGTAACTTGACTATACACCATATTAAAAATTGCAAAACGTTCAACATTGAACTACCAGGTGTTGTTGGTTTTAAAACGTTACCTTTTTTCATTCTACCAATCATCCAATCTAAGCCAAAAGAACTAAGCAGCCGGTGCTAAAAAAAAAAGCGAAACTTCATCGTTGTCCATCATCATCATCATCATCATCGCCGACATCAGAGGCCATCATGTCGGTTGGCTGCTCGGTGTGTGGCGTGGCTCACAAAGAAGTAGCCGGGTGCCTAGCAATGCTAACAAAAAAGGCTTTTCGACAATTTCGGAAGCGAACCAACAATTTTCGAGTGCGTGAAAGTGACCCTGCGTGCGATTTGATGTAGCCAGTAAAGAGCGAAGCAGAGAATGTAATATTTGCGGAAATGATCGGGTTTCCTGCTTATTTGCAGATTGAAATCATTTTGAAAAATGATGCGGCAGGCTGGTGACCTTCAGAGGACACTTTAGAGGAAATTTGACATGATTTGTCTAAATTTTACACTAACGCATCTTGATGTTTCTATTCGTGTTGCTCTCAAAAAAAAAAGTTAAGGGGCACTCTTACTGAACAGAGTGTGTACCGAGTCGATCAACCACGACCCGTTCAAGTTGCACGCCTTAGCTGTTATTTCTACGCAGAAAAACTAAATACCTGCAGAAAAAAAGTTCAACACGTTCGCAAAAGTTGGACTTGTCTCAAAAATGATCCTAAGAGAGCGGAATCGATGATGGCCTTAGCCGAGAATATAAATAAATTAATGGCAGGCAGCAAACAACGTCAGCTTGAGGGCCACCTTGAGTATAAAGCCGCCGTCACTCTCGCCAATTTTCTAGCCAGTGATTTAATTTCAGCACGCCGCACCGTCAACTTTGGTAGCTCTGACTTGCGGATTCCGAAAGACATTCACAAAGAACCAAGCCCATAATGAAGCACCACGGTGTGGTGCTTCGATCGCCAGACGAGTCACATGGGCAAATCGGTTCCGTTCGGTGCAGACAGGCGGTCAGCGTGTAGAGAATGCTAAGTCGAGCTGCGGAAAATTAAGTAGTCGGTATGCTACAAAACACGTTTCGCCGTACAGCATTCTTATCGGGCAACGTGTTATGTGCATTATTCTTCCGGTTCGCTTGTGGTAGACCATTAAGCAAACAATTAATTAGCTAAAAAACTGAAAGTTTATATTTTTTCTAGGTGAAAAACCTACCTTCGAAGATATTATTTTAAGCAGCTAAAATGACGTTTAGAATAAAGAAGGGGCTCAAATTGTGTCCATAGAATCGTACTCAGTTTACATAAATGTTTTAAGATGACATGATTTTTTTTTTCACATTTTTCAAATGAAAAATTCAAAAGATAATTTCAAAATAACATTGGATTGTATCGATTAACGATCGCAGCAAGCGAAGTCCGCGTTTTCGTGAGCTGTCATGTTTTTTTTCTTCCGTAGAACCGTTTTTGTGATCTTTCAAGTTAAATAACTTTTCAACATGGATTTCGTCTGCGATTGGTATTGTATACTATTTATTTAGGAGCTATTGGGTTTAGAAAGAACCAGGTAAAATTATATGCTGGATGGCTCGCGCAATCCTTGTAGCCACGTTGATTTATTCTTTAGTGTCTATAGGGGAAGACTCCCCATAAAAAAGGAGACTAAACAACTGGCGAACCAGCCCAGGAGGCTGAAAGCCACTCTAATAAAGAAATAATAATAAAAAAAAAAGACTAAACAACAAAGAATCCTCAATAGTTTTCGATGATTATAAGTTTACTCTGAAAATATGCTACTGAATACATGTCATCTTTAAAACATAGTATGGTTTGATGATATGACTGTTGCGCAATACCAATATCCATTTGATGTGTGTGTTGTGTTTATGGCGGGATTGTTATAAGTGAAAGTGACCTCGGAACTGGGGTGCGACACATCCAAATCTAGATTTAAGATGATCGAAAAATCTCACGCTAGCAAATCAATCTTCGAAACATTATTTTTATTATTTTGAATCTGATTTCATCAACCTGCATCGATCTCCATCGTTTTGCAGTAAATCTTTAAATTAAGCAAAACGTAAACTTTTCTACATCTGAGATAGAGTCGCACCCCTTGCCTTCGAATAGACGTGAGTGACCAGGCATTCTGAAATGGAACCCAGCTGAACTAACAAATTTCAACACCCGGGCTAAAGTTAAGTAAAGCAGTGTAACTGTAGACATTTTTCTTCCACAAAAACACTGTCAGACATTTCATACACCCACGCACTACATTAGTTTATTGCGATTTACTTTAAACTAAAAATCAAGCATCGTGTGAAATGAACGTTATGCCAGACCAACCTCAAAGGCAACCGCATCAGAAATCGACTTCTGCTAACAGCAGGCGGTCTGCAGGATGTGTTGTGAGGCCAATAAGCACGAATCAGGTTTTTTACGGTTTCGGTGATATGCACTTGCCAAAAGTCCCATAAATTATACCCTCTCGAAGATCTTGGTTGTCATCTTGTCGTAGGTGAGAGGGCTTATCTCATGCAAAAGGCCGTGGTGGGAGACCAAGAGCATGATCAACCGTGATAGTATCAAACTCTGCGTTCTTTAAATTTCCACGTCGTAGTACGACCATTTGAAGGCACTGAAAGCACAGAGAACAGACATTGATGTCCATATACCTTTTCTTGAAAAACGTGTGTAAAAGCTAATATGGGCTGCCGGTATAAGAAGCAAGTGCAGAGAACAACAAACAAAACTTTTCAGGTTATGTGCTAAGCTTTTTATTGATAAACATCAACATGACAGTTATCGCACAACAGCAGCGCCCCTACCAGGAGCATAACGACATACATTTGAAATAACGGTTTAATATTTTACACAAGTAACAGACCGAAGATGAACGTCTGTTCTCTGTGCTGAAAGAGGTGTCTTACGTGTGAGTTTAGCCGCAGTTCACTCTTAGACTAAGCTAGGAAAAATCTACAAATACCTGATATCAAATAATTTAGGGAAACGACAAAAAGTGCACTTTTCATTTGCTTGACAATTCTTTCATTGTTGTTTATACTCTAATTGTCATTGACTAAACATCAAATATACCTATACAGTTGATATCATAAGTAATCTTATTGTTCGCTTCATTATCTAAAAGGGTGAGTGTTTTGATCATGATTGTGAGCAACTAATAAAATGTCCTGATGTCTCAGGTGCAGAAGCTACATTCAAATAGATTTTATAATTTAAATGTGCGTTCTATACGACAACCATGATCTATGCACTAACTCCAACAACATATTATTTAGCTAGGGATCAGACCTTTCGAATTGAAGAAAGGTCATCGAAAAGTGTTACTTAATACAGACGCTGACAAAGAACTAAAGGCTAAGGTTTTATGAAAAGAGTAGGACGCAGAGGGTCCGTTTAGGGAGGCGAGTAGCTTTAAGGCCTTAGAATAATTCTTCTCTAAATCGGTTAGTTTTGCTTTAATAGTCTCTTGAATTAAAGTCATAAAAATAATAACCCAGACTCAAAACTAAAACAATCGCGACTGTAAAATGTAACGTGTCTGTAAGTTCAACTATACGAAAAATGTTGCTGGTTAGTAATCATTTAAAAAATATATCAAGTCTTACTTGAACAGTGTTATTATTTTTTCCGAGTGTTTGGTGAAATGTTTAAAGGTGGACACTTTTTTTGCCGATAACTGTACATACTGCACCGAAGTCAAGTCATCTTCTATCAGCGTTTTTAAGAAAGCGAACACTGAAAACTAAGTTTAGTTCATATTACAAAAATGATGGTTTTATGGTTGATTTTAAAAACCATGATTTTTCGCAAAACTCTCGTTCTCTTCCATTAATTACGGTGTCATTAAAATTATTTCAACCGCTTTATATCCACAGATCGAAAGATTATGGTACGGACAACCACTTTGTCCACACTATCCACAGCATAATGTAGAGATAACTTAGTCATTAACAAAAAAGAATTGTTTACTAGGGAGCCTCTTATTGTTAGATATTTAAAGGGTGTCCCACATCAAATTGCGTCAAGGAAAAAAGGCTGCAGAAAATTACCTAGCTGACCGATCCTTTTCAAACTTTCAGACAATAGATATAGCTCATTAGTTAGCGTTTGTAATATTTATTTCATTCAACTTCAATACCATAACCATACGCTCACACCTTAGGCTTAACTCTACTTAGTAGGTTCTGTACAACATCTGGCTGCAGCTTTTCTGTACGGAAACCCTCTTTTTCTTCATGTCTTCCTTAGATTTGACCTCCTTGGGATGCTTCCGTAGTGCCCAGTATTTTTCGATGGGTCTTATTTCCGATGCGTTGGGGGGGGGGGGGGGGGTCATGTCCTTGGGTACGAAAGTAACCCCGTTGGCTTCGTACCACTCCAGGACAACATTTGAATAGTGGCAAGAAGCTAGATCCGGCCAGAAGATCAAAGGGCCCCCGTGTTGCTTCAGCAGAGGAAGCAGACGCTTTTGTAGACACTCTTTGAGGTAGATCTCCCCGTTTACAGTCCCGGTAGTCACGAACAGTGCACTCCGTTTGCCTTATGAGCAGATCGCTTGCCAAATCATGTATTTCATGGCAAACTTTGAAAGTTTCTGCTTCCTTACTTCCTCCGGAACATCAGACTTGTGCTGGGCGGTGAAGAACAGTAGCCCCGGAAGCTGCCGGACTCCATGATGAGACAATGAGGCTTCGTCAGCATCTGGGTGTACAGTTCCCGGGCACGTGACTTTCCCACCGTATTTTGCAATTCGTCACGATTTGGACCCTTCTGAACTTTGCAGTCCCTCCTGGTCCTTGGCTCTCTGAATGAAAGACTTGGGCAGATTCAACTTTTTGGCCACATCCCTGACCGAAGAATTGGGATTCCACTTAAACGCTTTCACGACACGCTTGCGATCCTAATCGATTTTGACCGCATTTCTCCTTCCGTTCGATGCTCAGAGTTTTGTAGTAACGTTTAATCACACGACTCACCGTGGACTGCACGGATTACGAGTTGTTTTCCGATGTCCTGATGAGAGAGTTTAGGAATTCCAGGTGATATTTACCGAATATTCTGCTCCAAAAACGTGAAAAGAGAAGCCTACGAACTGTAACGCCGGGGGGCCTTAAGGTGGAACTATTGAATTTTGCAATGGTCGTAGTAGCAATAAGGCAAGTAACGAAAGGGAGAGGAAAGGAATTTTGATATTAACAAAATTCTTGTTGCCAGTTTTTGGTACATTACATAGCATATATTTCCTAAATTACATCTGATTTTTTTGGACTTTTATACATTGTTTGATGTTCATCAACTCATTGCAAAATGTACTGTTTCTGATTTTCATCCGTTGACAATTTCGAATTATATGCTTTGATTAATGCAATACCTCGCTCCACATTGTCATTTACTACTTCCAAACTTTGAATACGTATTTTAGCATTTCCAAACTCTTTTTTGCAATTCCGCTGCGTAATATCAGTTTCCAACAAGGATTTCGGCATCTCTAGAGCATAGAACATTGTTTTAGTATTCCGACTGCCTTGTAGAAATGAGTGCAGCTCAAGTGTTGAAACGTCGGTTGATTCGATTATGGATTTAGCAGGTAAATTTTTTGTGGTATTTGAAAATCAAAACATTGTTAGAAAAATAATGTTCTCCGTACAACAAATTAAAATAAGTATTTACCTGATGTTTGTAATAATAATTCTTTTTTATCTGCGATATCCAATTTTTTCGTCAAACTAACACAATCCGAGATTGCTGTCCAAATACTGCAGATGATTCAAGACCCTTTTATGAACTCATTTTGCAAATTCTAAATCAACAGCCTCCACGGTCTTCTAATGATCTAAATTTGGCTGAATTGAACCGAATCACCGAGTAATGCAGCCTTAATGTACAGATAATAGTCACACGTTAATAACCAACTGATCACATCAATGGAATAACGAAGATTTAACAAGAAAACCGTAGACCAAATGTTAGGGACAATTTTTTTTTCTAGGTTCCCAACTATGGCCTGTTGTATTAATTACGTATTAAAACTTTGTTATTGGTAAAATTTTCAATATTTGAGTTTGCGGTTGTATATTTTTCAAATGGCTCATCTTAAGGGCTTACGCTGAAGCATTCTCGATGGCAGCCATTACCTCAAAATTTAGAATTAATATAACTCAGAATATGTACTAGATATAGAATATATAATCACATCTGTTTGTATGCTACTTGCTTACTTACTTTATCTGTTGGAGTTCGATTCTATGTTCATTCACTAATAATCGAGATTTATCAATTTGAAATAGCGAGTTATGTTTGCGAGAGTGAGATAAAAGATAGGAAAAAAATACAAGGAGCAGCAATTCAAATTAACACAAACCAAAGGAACAAAAGAGTGAATTGTATTCACTATCGAATGGCCGATAAATCATATGTGAGAATTACTCAAGTTTTTCTGAGCAATTAAACAAAACTGGAATTATACAACTCAAGGCTAGAAGTGGGCAAAGACTTTTTAACAAATGGCTTGAACTCCTGCGATGAACTTGAGGAAAGCGCAAAGCAACTTTCAAGCTTAATTCAACATGCTTTTAATGAAAGTTATATTACTAAGAATCGTTCTACTTATAAATAGGAATGTACCATGGTGGAACAACAAGCTACAGAAACTTCGTAAGAAAACGCGGAAGCTCTTTAACAGGACTAAGCGAACACAAAAGTGGAAAAAATACAGAAAATCCCTCACCAGCTATAATACGGAAATACGGAGATCTAAAAGTATACACTAGCGGCATACATGTGAAAACATTAAAAATACTCCAGCAACTGCCAGATTGCAGAAAATCCTTTTTCTCCATACATTTTTTTGAAATTTTGTATGGAGCGTAGACTTTGGTCAAACTGTGGTTATTTATTTATTTATTTAGTTATTTATTTATTTATTTCGTCAATTATTGTAGACTACATATACATTTCTATTAATTCATTTACATTTATTCAAAGTTAGTATCTACGGGGTAGAACTCTTGCAGTCAATATTTTTCTTATTGCCACTTTAGGCATAGTAACATCAATTATTTCACAATATTTATTATAGACGTTCATCATTCTATTGATTGGTAACAGCATAAATTGTTCTCTGAGGCCTTGCTTGAAAAAAATTTCTTATTCCTAAAATGCGCGATGGTGCATAAAAGTTCAAACTTTCTAAAAGGATTGCCGAATTTATACGCTGCGAGATAACATTATTAACATTATTAATTATTAAGATCATTGCAATTTCTCGTCTTTTCTTCAGTGATTCAACATCAATTAACATGCAACGAGACTCATACGAAGGAATGGGAAATGAATTCCAGACTAGTTGTCTAAGAACAAATAACAAAAATTGTTTTTGTACAGATTCTATACGACTAATGTATGTTTCTTGGTATGGAGCCCAAACATCAGAGCAATATCAGTACATATATGGATCCTTAAAATGATAACTGAACCTTTTGATGAATCCTTACGTATTATTTGTTTTGAGAATTGTTTCATTAAAATGATCTACAAAGGTCAATTTAGAATCAAGAATCACTCCTAAGTTCAATATTGTTGCATCTTTAACTGATTAACTGATTTCCTAGAGTACACGTGAAATCATGATGAGTAAGTTTTCTCGAATACGATATGATGTTACACCTTTTAATATGAATATCAAGCTTTTAACACGCCATTCGTAAAAGACATCAAATTTGCTCTGAAAATGTTGCAAATCTAACCTGCTACAGATTTCCATATACAGTTGCATATCATCAGCATAGATAATACCGTTAAGATTATTTAAAACAAGATTAACATCATCATCAAAAATAAAAAATAAAAAGGACCTAATTGAGATCCCTGTGGAACTCTTAAGGTGACGTTAACTGCTCTAGAGATCTTTCCTTTGAAACGTACCTCCTGTGTTCTATCTATCAAATAAGATTCGATCGATTTTAATAGTGTCCTAGTTAAACCCACACGATTAAGTTTGAAAAGTAGCAATGGGATGTCAACTCTATCAAACGCTTTGCTGAAGTCGGTATATAAAACTTCCACAAAATTTCCTCTATCCATTGCCCCTAAAGAAAATTCTACAAATTCCAATAGATTAGTAGATGCGGATCTGCCTTTGAAAAAACCATGTTGATTATTTGATATCCGATTTTTACCTGGTTGAATCAATTTTGAATAACAATCGCTTCAAACATTTTAGGAATTCTTGAAATGATAGCGATTCCTCTATAATTTTTAATGTCTGATCGTTTGCCAGATTTAAATACTGGTATTAAAAATGATTTTAACCAGAATAGTGGAAAGTCTTCTGATTTAAGTGATAGATTAAAGAGCAAAAAACAGGGGCTTTACAAAATAAGTTGCTAGTTCTTTCAATAGTACTGGAGGTATTCCATCAGGACCAGGTCTTTTTCCAGCATCAAGACCTTTTAGTGCCATTAAAATTTCTTGAACAGTGATAATAAATAATAATGATATGTTGTCAACTGATACGTCATTTTCATGTTCAGGTAGATAGGAAAAATAGTTAAGGTCAAGATTACCGTTGGATTTGTTGTAGATATTTTGACCATGAGTATGAGCATGATTGACCGCCCACGGGTGCAATTCTGTTATTGCCAGATCAGCTGTATTAACACAAAGAACCAACAGATGATGTTTGGGACTAACATACATCTTCAATGTGTAAAAACTGGTGACCCATTATAAAGTAATACCGGCGCCGCGGCCGTGCCCGAATGCTGGTCAAGTAGGGAATGGGAAGCAATGTGTTGACTTGATACTCGCTTTGAAGGAAGCCGAGAAATCCTCTGTACTTCCACAAGAAATCACTGGGATGTTGGATAGTTGGGGAAAGGTTAACAGCTGGATTCGTTTTGGTTAACGATATGCTAAAAGTATGTTGCATTATCCGCCAACGGCAATGGACCGCTCCAATGTGACTGAAACGAGACAAGCATAACGAAAAACAAAACAAAACAAAATAGACAAAATAAAACAGGATATTAGATACTGTCTTCAAAATATGGTAGAAATAAATTATTTGTTGCTTTGCAAACCAGCTCCCCTCGATGTCCCAGATCCCGGCCAAGTTCTGCTGGACAGTCGGCACTCGTTCACATCAAGCCGGCCGTCGCCGAAGTGTCGGAAACCTTCCGGTTGTAACATGATATCTGCGTCTAATACGCTCTTCTTGCACCGATTAATTTACAAACTAAGCCTGCACACCTAATCGAAATTCATTTTAGCACGGTTTTGGTTGCATAAGCTCGCTTATGACCTCTTACTTTACACGGTTGCTACTAGACAGGATACGTACATATTTCGATAAATCCACCCACAACTCTGGCTTCGGCGATAGATAGACTCTTATTTTAATTTCAAAGGCAAACTTCAATGTAAACACACTGGTCGTCGTTGTCGTACACTTTGCCGTGACTCTGCTTCGGTTGAGAAAACATTGGGCATACGGCCGATTCCGTACACTGTGAAACTCGCGGTTTTTTGGATAGTTTGGAAAGGTCCCCTATCTTTGCCCTATCTCAATACACTCTTCTTGCACCGATTAATTTACAAACTTAGCCTGCTCACCGAATCAAAATTCAATTAGGCCCCGGTTGTGGTATTTTCCTTTAAAATCTAGTTCAAGATATTGGCACTTGGTTGCAGCACACCATTTCTTGTAGATATTATAGAAAAAGCGTGCACACTGATTACGAATATCTCCACCATCAGAACCATCAAACTTTCAAACTGCATGCGCGATGGAAAGTTACACGTTTTCATTGTTTCCATCGTGAAGTTAAAGAACGCCTTTGGATCGGATTTTATATTATTTTCTACTCTTGTATTATACCTTTCATATGCTGATGATATTTCGGCATCAGTAATCAGTATCCTCTGGACGTTGCCTATGAGAATCTGAGAATAATGAATATTCGATAGCAGTAAAGGGTGTCCACGATGAAATTGCCACACTATGAAATTGCTCTAACTTTTTAACCGTTGGGTAGAATTTAATGAAAATTTGGGTGGATTTAGTTCATAGTGCATTATTTACATCCTGCAAGTTTTAAAGTCCTGTGATCAAAACTCGCGGAAATGGAGTCGAAAGAACAGCTCGTGCGTGATAAAATCTTGCGCATTCATCACGAGAACAAGGATCTCTCGCATCGTTCCATCGCTAAAACGTTGGGAATCGCGAATTCCACGGTGTCGCGAGTGATTAAGCGGTTCGAGGAACGGTTGACCACCGATCGGAAGCCCAGAAGTGAAGGAAAAAGTATTCCGTACAACACCAAAAATCACAACCGCGTAGTTGGGGCCTTCAACCGAAATCCGAACGCCTCCGTTCGGGATGTGGCTAAGAAGCTGCACCTAAGCCGAAGTTTTGTCCAGAAGGCCAAAACTAAGGCTGGGCTTCGAACGTTCAAGGTACAAAAGGCCCCTAATCGCGACGAGAAGCAGAACAAGTCCGCCAAAACCCGTGCCAGGAAGTTGTACCTCAACATGCTGACGAAAGTTGAATGCTGCATCATGGACGACGAAACATATGTAAAGGCCGACTTCAAACAGATCCCCGGCAACCTGTTTTTCACGGCCAAGGATAAGTTCAGCGTTCCGGAGCATGTCCGCACTCAGAAGATGTCCAAATTTGCGAAGAAATTCCTGGTTTGGCAAGCCATCTGCACGTGCGGGAAGCGGAGTGCACCTTTCGTGACCCAGGACACGATGAACGGACAGGTGTACATAAAAGAGTGCCTCCAGAAGCGGCTGCTTCCTCTCCTGAAAGCCCACAACGTCCCAACAATCTTCTGGCCGGATTTGGCCTCATGCCACTACTCCAAGGACGTGCTGAAGTGGTATGCGGACAATAAGGTCAATTTCGTGCCGAAAATGTTCAACCCTCCCCACACTCCGGAGCTCCGCCCCATCGAGAAGTACTGGGCGATTATGAAGCAGCACCTTCTTAAACGACCTAAGGTAGTGAAGACAGTCGAGGAACTGAAGAAAGTATGGGTTTACATGCAAAAAACGGTTGATTCACAGGTTGTGCAGAATCTTATGGCCGGGGTTAAGGCCAAGGTGCGGGCATTTGCGTATGGACTGTAAATAAAATACGAGTAAAATGGTAAAATGAAGTTTAATAGTTATTTCTCAATCCCTGAAAATTTGATGGCAATCGGATGAAAACTCGAATTTTGCGAATCAATTTTGTGTGTGGCAATTTCATCGTGGACACCCTTTATGCAATTTTTCATTCTTCAATAGTGGGTCTAAAAGCTTCACCAATACTAAAATCTCAGTACAATTAGTAAAAACAAAATCTAAATAGCAGTCAGGCTGGTTCCGAACATGACTAATTTGATGAAGTCCTAGGTGGCTTATTTTATCAAATATAAATTGTAAAGTTTCATTTTCACCTACAATTGGAAGCAGTGAAGATTCGTTATCATTATCGTGAATAAAATCAACTGTTTTCTGGTTGAAATCTTCATAAATGTGAACCTTGGTTTGAGGCTCTAGATTTGAAGTTCTAGATTCCGCGACGGACAAAAATTTGTCATATGAAGCTTTTTTAGCCGTGTGGAGGAAAGTAAACAGATACAAAAAGATGAAGTTCATCATTTATCATTACTTTTACCCACACGTCTTTATACACTCAGCGAAACAAAAATAGCACCACCATGTTTTTTCGTAATATTTTAAAATGTTCATTCGTTTAACGCTAATTTTACCTTACGGTGTATCAGTATTTTACTACACGTCTGTCTGATTAGTTGTTCTAAAATTTTTGGGGACTATTCACATTTAAGCTGAGAAATTCATAAAAAACCATGCGAAACATAAATAGCACCACCCTGGTTAAAAATCACCTTGGCTCTTATTTGACAGGTATTTGTTTTGATTTGCATTCAAACCGATTGGAGGTTAAGTTTTCTTCAAATTGTAGTGAGATCGGATTTTTTTTCCCTGTAATTTTACGGCAATGGGTCGATCCAAGCATCTGACGTACGAGGAAAAGGTAAAAATCAGGGCCTACCACGATGCAGGCCTCTCGAATCGTAAAATCGGTCGAAAACTCTTTCGATCACACACGGTTTCGCTAGCTTCTTGAAAAATGTCGATAAGAGTGGACGCATCGAGAAACGCGGGAAGAATAGTAAGCTTTCAGCTAAGGATAAACGGAGAATATGTAGAATTCCAACGAACCAGAAAAGAACAGCGTCACAAATCCGTGCAGAATTGGAGCTTCCGGTGACTACACGTCGTGTACAACAGATTTTGTCCAGCAGCGAGAACTTGGAGTGGCGTAAGAGACTCGGAAAACCCAACCTTACAGAACGGCACAAGTTGAATCGGTTCAATTTCGCTAAGAAGTACATTTCCTGGACCGATGAATGGAAAAACGTGCTCTTTTCGTACGAAAAAAAAAGTTCAACTTGGACGGACCAGACGGATGGCAGTACTACTGGCACGATTTGCGCAAGGACTCGGATGTTAAAATGAGCAGGAACTTTGGTGGTCGTACCCTGATGGTTTGGGGAGCATTTTCCTTCTGAGGCAAGCTTCCATTGGCGTGGATTTCAACAAAAATGAAATCGGAGAATTACATAGAAATACTGGAGATAAGTTTGATTGAACACGGCGAGTCATTGATGGGTCCAGATTTTGTTTTCCAACAAGATAATGCTGCAATCCACAACTCAAAACAGACTAAAGCGTGGTTTTCCGATAAAAATATCGAGGTTCTCGAGTGGCCAGCTTGCTCTCCGGATCTAAACCCTATCGAAAACCTTTGGTCGATACTTACCCGCCGCGTTTACGAAAATGGGAAGTAATTCAACAACGTAAATATGCTGAAAACCTGAGTTCGAGAATGCTGGGAGCAGATTGAGCAGGATACTCTTGAAAAACTGGTTTTGTCCATGAAATTGCGTCTGATTGAAGTTATTCGTAACAACGGTTCCTACACACATTACTAGGTTCACAACTTCATGTTGTTTCCTAAGAAATAAAGTCTGATTTTAATTAAAAGCTAAGGTGGTGTTATTTTTATTTCGCACTATTTTTTTCCGTTTTTTTCGTTCTGTTATATGAATGTTTCGAAAAGTCGAATTATTTATACCTTGGGTTGATTTCTTTTTCTTCACAGACCATCATATAAAAAATGATTTTAATGAAAATCAATTACTGATAATTAATTGTGGAAAAAACGTGGTGATGCTATTTTTGTTTCCACCAAACCGTTAATTTGATTTCGAACTTCGTTAATTTTTTGTGCACTGCGCATACGATTAATATTTTGACAATAAACTATTGTTTCAATTAATTCTATTTGATTATACTCACTAGACTCACTTGAGGAATGAGTAATTACATCATGTGGATCAGCTTCTCCAAATAAGCGCGTCAAGTCTATGAAGTCTTCCTCTGAAGAGGGCGTTAGCTTCTACGAAAACACATATGTCTGCTTGTGCACGCCTCACACGATGTCGATGAGCTCTCATGGGCCATACAGGATAAGTTTGGAGGGACGCTCGTTGGGTACGGATTTAAAGTTTCCCCTTTTTGAAATTGAATCTGCGGTACATAATTACCCGGCGGTTTGGAGAAACGATCTCTTGCTGATGCGAGAAGCTCTCGGTCAGTCGGATTGAATTTTAAGGTACACTTGAAAATTTTTCAAGACTCATTTGATAAAACCACATATAAAACTAGATATTCTACATAACATCGATAAAACAGCCATAAAACCTTCATAAGTTCAAGAAGGCCCATACTACAGGAGATTCTCAAGACTATTTCCCAAGGTTCGCTTAAAACTTGATAGTTTTATCGGTACATACTTGTAATGACATTCAGGACATGCTTAAAACTATGATAAAACTACCACCAATTTTGATAATTTTATGATTTTCCTCTTTTAGAATGGAAGTGTTCCGTCACAAATATGTTTCGAAGATTCCATTTTTGGATTCGTTCTGCTGAACGGGACTTTTTACTAGATTAGAGTGTTATGTTTATGTGTGCATAGACGATCTGTCAAGTAGTTTTCAAGATGCATTCGAAACAAGAAGAGCTACGCCAGCAAATCATAATCCTGGTCAGTCGCACAGATGGATCGGCAAAAGGCTTGGAATCCACCATTTCACCGTTTCCCGCATTGTGAAGATGTTCCAGGAGACGAAGACCATCGAGAGGCGAAAACGGAATACCCAGAGAAGGCGCGGAACATAAGGCAGTACTTTAAGAATAACCCGAACCTTTTCACCCGAGACGTGGCCTAAAAGGCCAATTCGTCGAAGTAGTTCGTCCAGCAGACCATGAAGCGGGCTGAGCTACGTGTTTTTAAGGTCAGGAAGGCGCCAAACCGGACAGACAAGCAAAACACGGTGGCCAAATTGTGTGCGCGGAAACTGTACCGTGAGTGGCTGGTCAAGCCAGGCTGTCTCGTCATGGACGACGAGACATATATCAAGGCGGACACCAAACAAATCCCTGGTTCCGGAAAAGTTCCGGAAGAGATAGATGGACAAAATCGCGAAGAAGTACCTGTTGTGGCAGGCGATCTGCGATTGCGGACGGTACAGCAAGCCGTTCGTTACAACCGGCACCATAAACGGGCAGATTTATCGAGTGCTTGCTGCCCTTCCTCCGCTCTCACCGTGGTCTCCCCAGCAAACACAAAATCGTAAATGATAGCGGATATAAGTACAAAGTGGAGGCGATATACGTACATGCGTCCATTTGACTTCATGTAAAATGTGTTTGCTGGGTCACGCTGTTCTGGCCGGATCTCGCTTCGAGCCATTACGCCAAGCCTGTAATGGATTGGTACGAAGCGAAGGGCGTTAATGTGGTCCCGAAGGAGGCGAACCCGCCAAATACACCAGAACTTCGTCCGATCGAAAAGTTTTGTGCGATAATGAAGAAGAAGTTGAAGAAAAGCGGAAAAACATTCAAAACCGATGAAGCTTTGAAGAAAAACTGGGAGAAATTGTGTAAGGAAGATGGACAAAGCCTCGTCCAAGATCTGATGAGCAGTGTTAAGAGAAATGTACGAGCATTCAGCTTGGGGGAGGAAATTCAATAAATAAATTATGCCAAAACATAGCTAATATATAGTTATTTAATCTCTAAAAATTTGAGAAGTATCCGATTTAAAATGAATTTTTGGTTATCATTTTTGTGTGTCTCATTTTTCCGAGTCCAGTCTTTATTCATGGATACTACTTCGTCTTATTCGATGGATTTATTACTAAATGCAGTCTTTGTACGGTTTTTTCTTTCTAATTTTATGAATTAAGGCATTGCCAGCTTTACTTAACACAAAATTTCACAAAACAAACTAAAATAAAACTGTTTCGAAACACTTAAGTGATGTTCATATATGATTTATCAGCCATTCAATATAAAAACATTATAATTCAATCATTCGATGTATCTTATAAATTACTAATAAGATGAATTACACTTATAAATGATGTAGTTTTATGGAGGTTTCTTCAAGTGTTCTTTAATCACTCTTAAGAACTGTTAATGAATTAAAACCATCTTAACTTGGAAAATGCCCTGATAAAACCTGATGAACTCCATAATGCTTTGATAAAACTACCATAAAACATGAATAAAACCAATTTGCATTTGAATTGCTACTTGGGAAGGATATCGAGATTAGCATCAGCATTGAACATTTCGCACAAATTCGTATATGGATTTCAATCGCTTTTGAAATCTCCGCTCTCCTAAGGTTCACGATTCTAGATAGCGTCCTGAGCAGCCTTTAGAAATTTGCGCACATTTGATAAGAAACGGACATTGCGCACGCCACTTGAAGTTTTCATGGAAATTACTAGTCGTATGTACCAAAAAATGGCTTCTAAAACTGGTTGATTTTATTGAAAAGCATCACAAAAATAAAAACTCCCGAAACAGATTATTTGTTAAATAGGAGGACAACCCCCCAAGTGTACCACAAGCTCGACCAATCGAACCATTTTGATCAATTCTGTCTCAGCGTGTGTATGAGAATGGATGACAAGCTACCACAGCAGAACAATTAAAATCTAGGATTATAAGATGTGCCAAAAAGTTAAGTTTTGCAGAATTGTTGCTATGAAAATTGTCTATACTTTAAGTTGAGTACTTTACCAGTAGAATCATTTATTGATTTTTTTAGAGCAATGTATATAAAATTTAACGTTTCCACTCTAATTCCCATACAAATTTTAAACAAGTTTGTTCACAGTCAGTTTCAAACCACATTTGTTGAAATTTTGGGAGGGTAACAACGACCTAATTTGAAGTCGTTTAAGCATACGAGATCCAAAATTCCAAAATTTGCTTCAGTCTTATCTCCATTCAATTTTGAAACTTGAAATATACTTATGGAAGAATAACGATCGATATCTCTGGGGAAGCTTCCGTTGGCTGCTGAAAAACTCAATTTACTCAGACTAAAAAGTCACGTGCTGATTTTTCTAACAACAGTCACCGGCACAAAAGTTCAGTGAGCTAATATTGAAGTGTGGGCAGTTGGGAGGTGGCCAGCGGCATTCATTTCCAACTTATAAAACTAAGTCATTGGTGCATTGGGTCTATGCATATAGCGCACGTTACGGCACGGCTCGTATCTTGAAGAGGAGGAAGAAATATCACGTTCCTAACCGTTCGTCGTGCAGCGGAGGTGCCACCTTTTGTTGTTGCAGTAGCCGAGCGTGATGCCCCAAAGTATCAGTGTTAAGCTAGTTTTAGACCCACATTCCAGGAAATGACCGCTACTATTCCAGCGACAAGTCAGCCACACCCACCGAAGTAAAATATAAGTTTAAGCATAAATTTGAAAAAAAAAAGTTATGCTGTACATCGCCATATCGAACAGAGGGATTCCAAAGCCGTGATTCAAGCCGGGCGGTCCGGCCATCAATCAACAAGTGTACCAGGAGGAGTGTCTTGAGAAAATTCTTCTGCCGTTCTTAAAGGAGCATCATGTGGATGGGGAGTAAGTCTTCTGGCCGGACAAGGCGTCTTCCCATTACGCCAAGAAGACGCTGGAGTATCTTGAGCAGAAAAAGTTCCGAAAGAACGGAATCCGACCAACTGGCCCCAGTACCGTCCCATTGGGGATTTTTTCGGCTTCCTCAGTGCCCTAGTGTACAAAAATAATTGGCGGGCCTAGGATACGAAGCAGTTAACCACGAGGATCCGGAATTGTATCCGAAAGATGGACGTCACCGCCGTCCAGCGCTCTTGTGAGAGCATCGCGACTAAGTTGCGTCGTACGGATGACCCCCCCTTCTCCAATATTCATTGACGTTTTTTGAAGAATAAACATTATGCTTTTAATAAAAAAATACAGAATACATCGAGAAATTTTTTTTTATTATTCGACTGAAAAAATTCTCATATTTTATTGAACACTTAAGTACAGCTTTATGTCATCAGCATATATAAGAACATTGAGATTTTTTTAAACAAGAGATATGTCATTAATGTATGGAAAGAAAAGAAGCGGTCCTAAGTGTGAGCCTCGAGGAACCCCCGACGTGACTGGAATTGGATTAGACGTCTTGTTATTGAACTTTACAATCAGTCTTCATTATTGCCCAAAATTTCACGATCGGTCGGAGCTCTGAACAGTTTGCTGGAGTAATATCACGAGATACCACCATGACATCATTTTCCTCGTACAATTTCTTCATCACAGTTGAGTAGTTGTAAGAATGCTTCTTAAGAAGTTACAATGGGCGTTTTTGAAGGCACTATTTGATGTTAATTTCACTGTTAATATTTCCAGTTGAGATAAATGGTTGACTGCTTTTACTGCACCTACAGATGGTTTGCCAAACGAGATATTTTTTTCGAAAAATTTCTATCTTCTGTTACACTTAGACTCTAGGCTTCCTCTGTCATTCGTAGTGTAGGATTTATTACCAGGTTTTTATGAAAAGTCAGCCTTCACGTATGTTTCCATGTTCTGTACGATGCAACCTGTATTTTTAGTTAATAACGAATCATATAGCTTCTATAGATTTTTTGCTTTTACAAACCCTTTATCATCTCGGCGAGGTTTCTTCTGCGCTGTGCATGATCTGAATTCACCACTCACTTTAATGTCATTACACTTGACTTAGCTACATCCACTTTTTTGTCATCATCTCTGACCGACATGATGTGCTTCCTCTTGTATACTTTCCCCACTTGTTTTTTATCCTATTTGTTGCGTGTTCCCGTGTTCCCCCTTTTGACTACTTGGGGCTTTCGCCTCTTGCCTATCCTGCATGGGGTAGTATGGTAAAGGGTTATGTGCCTGTTCGGATACTACCGTTCAAAATGCCCTCCGCTCGTTTTCAAACTTGATCTTTCAATTTTCAAAGCCTGCCGTAGCCCTATACGGAACTATCAATACACTTTCTCTTCATGTCTAGTTCGTTCTAGCAATAAATTACCGTCCACTCCTAGCGCTTCGCATGGAGATGATAAATTATCTACTTCTGACAAACTTCATCAAAGATCGTTACTTCCGCGTTTGGGAGAATACAAAACAACAATCAAATGTGACAAAAAACAATTTTTGGTTTTTAACTCCAGAACCTGTTTCCTTTTTTTCTAAATTTTATATCTTTAAACCCGCTAAACGCCATACGCCCCAAGACCCCCCGCCCCGGGCCCCACAAGCCCCCTCCCCCCGGGTTTCTCGGAGGGGCTCCGCGATGAACGTGTGCGGATACTGTCACCTGATTATAATTTTAAAAACTGTGTACTATGATTCAAGATGGAGGATTCATAGAAAGAGCTATTATTGGGTGGATTTGGTTTGGTGGTAAATAACTATTACTGTGGTTGTGGTGTAAACTGGGTCGTTTAATTCTTCTACTAACCGCTACTGACTGGTGTTGATGACGATTGTGATCAGGAATGCTTCGACAACGTTGGGTGAGCACTCGCTGCTGCACGGCGGACTTATATAGCAACGAATTGTCCGGATTCGGTTGACGATTGTGGTCAAACTTAGCTGAGTGGTGGCGTTAGGAAGCGATTTAGTTGGCGCGTGAAACCACTATAGAGTGATCCCAGGCGTCCTCCCTCATAGGCTAATTTCGGCAGAGCCCAGACAAGGCCAGAGTGACTTTGCCGAGAGGGGCAGTCTCCTTGGCGGTTATGAAGGATTTCAGAGACAAATCGTTTCTTGGAAATTGTTGGCCAGACGAAGCGAAGATCCTTTGCTTTTAGGCCTAGCGGCCAGTGGAGTCTCTAAGCCGGATCGCAGGCGCTTCTGTTGACCTTGTCAATAGACAAGATGGCGGTGTCTACCAAAACGGTAACACAAAAGGTCCTGAATCAAACTATCTGATGTGATCACACTCGAATTTAGTATTAGTGACCACTCACTACTATCGCTTTTACTTGGCTGTTCAGAGCACTTCAAACTGGACACCTTTCACATGCGAACGCCTGGACAATAATCAGCAATGGTCGACTATTCATGGCTCCTTTTTCTACATACATCACTCTTATGCAAATTCAAAATTCATACAAATCCCTACTAACAAATTACATTCCCAAAAATATTTACTTAACCCTACTAACCAACACCAAACAAATGTATTTAAACGTAACAGTACATAAAAAATTACTCACGTACAGTAACAGGCCATTAAAAATGACTCGAAACTTTTTTGAATGCATTCGGAAAAGTAAAATGCGGTAGACTAGAGCGTTGATATTGTCACCATACCAAATTGCGGATTCTGATTAGGGCCTGTTCATAAACCTCAGACTCGTTTTTGAAAATCTCAGACCTCCCTCCCCCCTCGTAGACTTTTCTCCATAATTTTTTCAAAATTTTGTATGGAGCGTAGACTTTGGTCAAACCCCCCTCCCCGAGAAAAGTATACATGGTTTATGAATAGCCCCTTACCGATTATGTATTGTTGTCTTATCGAAGTTTCAGTGGCTAGGCAGCCGTTATTAAGAGAATTTATTTAACGCCATTACTATCTTAAATGTGAACAATGGCACTCCAGTGGGTCTGGATCCCAGTTCAATCCCAGTCGAGGTCAGTGGTTTTTCTGAGGCCGTAAAGCCGTTGGTCCCGGCTGATGTGTTGATGAGTACGATATGTAGGGTCCAGGTGGTGTAGTCGTCTTCCTGACGTCGGTGGATAGGCCGACGGCAAACAAACGAAGAAAAAAAAACTATTGCTAACGTGGCGGTGG
>JAHHFK020004389.1:0-44887 GCA_024533555.2 Aedes koreicus | reverse complement strand
TCGATCTAAAGTAAGCCCTTTCGTAGGGTCTATATGTTAAAGCAAATAACCTCAAACAAAGTAGCCAAGTGGGTTGAGATCTGGTGAAGATGCAGGCCATTCTTCGCTTGTGATGAAATCGGGCAAATTTTCCGCGCACAACGCTTGTGTCTTCTTTGCCATGTGAGCTGGAGCTGAGTCCTGGTGGAAACAATATGGTGTATTCCTATACAGCGTTGAAGCATTAGGAAGCAGATGGTTCTTCAAAACCTGCTCGATGTAATATTCAGTGTTGATTTTTTCGTTAGGTTCTTTGAAAAGAAGAGGAAGTTTTCCTTTTCGTGAAAGAGCGCCCCATACTATGATTTTCGATACATTCTGATAGCGTTCTACAGCTAGTTTATCTCTTGGAAGCAATCGTACCACAAAAGTTCAACTCAGTGGACGCAGTGGTTCTACGCCCCAACAAAAAAAAAATCTCTTGGAATATTGGCAAGACTTTTGCCATACACACGATCATTTTGTTGATTATGACTGTCCTGAAAGAGGAAGAGCTTTTCATCCGAAAATAAAATCTCGCAGTCACCGTGCCGATCCAAAAGATTTCTGCTTCTTTGGACCCTCCCTTTGGCTTGCTTTTGACGCTCCGTCAACCCGTGAACTCATTGTTATTTGTACGGCTTGCATTCCAGATTATGTCTGAGGAGCCTGTTCATTGAAGCAGGGGACTTTTGAAATTTACGGACAGATACGGCCGGATTACGTCTTATTCGCTCCCTCACACATTTGACCTTTTTCTTCGTTATGGCACCTTCTTTGTGTTGAATATGGACATTTCCAGTTTCCTTGAACCGTTTCAAAGTACGAAAAACAAAACGCTTCCTCACTTCGAACTGCTTAAGGCTATTGAATATCTGACATGGTCAAGCTTTTGCAAATGTATTTTTAAAACTTGCTCCCGTCTGGGTTCCATGGTAGCTGATAAATATAAACAAACGGAATCGCTTATTTATCTTTAGCGATAAGCTTGAGAGCTTATACACTCAAAACGGGTATAATTAATGTTGCTGTTGAAATCACCCAGCTGAAATAAACCAAGACTGAAAAAAGGTGACACCTATTGTGAGAGCCATTGTATAATCCAATTCCACATACGTTTCATCATCCATGATTATAAACCCAGAATTTCCACACAAAAATATAGTCATATAGTTTTCGGGCTCTCGGTTTTAAACCGACCTAACTTGATTTTTTTTGTGTTGTTTTTCCTCCCTCCCTTATTTCGTTCACCTAGTTTCTTTTTCGACCCATTAAACCCCGGTCCCCTTCCCTTTCCTACTCACCACCCCTCGACCGCGCCGATTTTTTTCGCACACGCCCCCCTAATCATTATAACAATAGCACACCCCACACGACCCTACCCCGACCCCCCCCCCCTCCACCAACACACGCGCAAACAAAACAACCATTAATATTAGATTTAAAAATTTCTGCAAAACTTTATAGGAGAGGGGTGGAAAAAACCACCTTCGCAAAAAACACAAGACAAGCCATTTATAAATGGGACAAACATTTGCTCATATTGTGGCGGCGGGCGGATTTGAAAGATTTTTGGGGCCCCCTGTTGGGGATTTTGTCAGCTTCACGTATGTCAAGCCAATCGTTGGAGTGGAACTGTCGACCGGAAACTGCATGGTAAGATTTTGAAGACGATTAAGAGGAATCCCAATCTGTCGGACCGTGATTTGGCCAGAAAATTCCGTGCTGCCCATAGTACCGTGAGGAGAACTCGACTCCGGGAAGGAATCAAGTCGTATCGAGCTAGCAAACAGCCAAATCGGACCATGAAACAGAATAGTGTGGCCAAAATCCGTGCCCGGAAGCTATACGACCAGGTGCTGACCAAGTTCGACGGGTGTCTTCTGATGGACGATGAAACCTATGTCAAGGCTGACTTCGGGCAAATCCCAGGTCAAAAATTTTACTTGGCAACGGCTCGGGGGGATGTTCCAGCCAAATTTAAATTTGTTTTTTGCCGACAAATTTGCACGAAAATTCATGATTTGGGAGGGTATTTGCAGCTGTGGCAAAAAACCGAAAGTTTTCGTTACAAATAAGACAATGACGTCGGAACTATACCAAAAAGAGTGTCTCCAAAAACGAATTTTGCCGTTCATTTGATCCCACGACCATCCCGTAATGTTTTGGCCAGATTTGGCAACCTGTTATTACAGCAAAGTCGTTCAAAATAGTATGCAGAGAAAAGGGTCCAGGTTGTTCCGAAAAACCTTAACCCACCCAACTGCCCCCAGTTCCGCCCTATTGAGAAATACTGGGCAATCATGAAGAGGAGACTCAAGGCAAAGGGAAAGGTTGTCAAAGACATCAATCAGATGAAGACCTGGTGGAATAAGATAGCTAAAACGATGGACGAAGAAGGTGTGCGCCGCCTAATGAGCCGTGTTACAGGAAAAATTAGAGAATTCCTTCGAAACCGTGACGAATAATTTTATCCGTATTTTTTCTTAAAAGTATGAAGAAAACGCTCCATTTGTATAAAAAAAGATCATGAATTCAATAATAAATAACTGAAATACAGGCAATTGTTTTTGTTCCAATTCTATCTGAAGCAAGCTTTAGTTTATATTTTTTTATTCCCTCCCGTGTTAATAAAAAAAAACCCAAATAAAAAAATTTTTTTAATAATTTTTTTTTTCTGTTTTTTTTTTTCGAGTACAATCTTTATCATCCATTAATACCAATTTCATTTAATACAGGCCTTTTGAACTTCCTCAAATCGAAATTACTGTTGCCAATAGGTTCAACCTGCTGTTAGAAGATGTTAACACCTCTAAACTGGTGTCCTCATTCAGTTTACGTTTTGGATATAATAACACAATTTAGGTTGACAACTCAAGTTTAACAGTACGATTTAAACATGTCATCAGTTTAAGTATCCAGATAAAATGGAGTACGGTATTAGTCCCAGTTTGCGTAGACGAGTTTAAAGTCAAAATCATGTTGAATTTTTGTTTACAAATTTATTTTGCATCATTATGAAAACCAACTTCGATGCCTATTCTTATCACCACCCTCCTGATAAATCAATCATAATCACTCGCTCCTCACAAAATAGAACTGACCTTGAACGATACAATGAATAAATGGATCCAAAAATGGTTCCCTTTTCAAAATGAGCGATGGTTCCTTAGCAAGAAACAGAAGCCAAATTACGGAACGCCATAATAATTTAGCCTTCTGATGAGCGGAGCGTTGCTTCCGGGGTTCCTGGAAATACCTTCTTCGATGAACTTTTAATTCTCACTGTGCTCTAGCGAGCTTCATATCCATAACGAACTCAAACGGTGCGTGAAATGGGCTGATGGCAAAGTAAACAGAACGAAATTATTAGTCATCGGATTTTTTAGCACGGTACTGTGTGTTTTTAAGGGAACAGCATCTGCCATGAGAACTACCCAAGAGTGTCAAATGTGATTGTAAAAAAAGAACCGTACTATGAAGCTGTACAAAACAAAACTCCAACGTTGAGTGAAAATTTATCATGAAATGAGAGCGACTGTTTCTACAAGTTTATATGTGTTTTCCACACGATGCATTTCACTTAAAATCGCAGACAAAGAGACAATCAGAAAGGTTATGACGCTGAACCACCCCCACCACCATCAGGTGATCCGAACGATCCTGATATCTCCGTGTGGTTGAATGTCATTATCACATCGTGCAACCTTCCAAGCTTCGCAACTACCGGTCCCCGTGGAGGTAATAGTTTTCCATAAAAAATCATTTTCTAGCTCTAACAAAAACCGAACTCGCCAAACAGCCCTATTACATGCCATTGTCATTTGCCATCACACCATCGCATCGTCATCGCCATAGCATAACCGCTTCCCACGTGCACTATCCAGTGCAAAACATGATGCTAGGTGCTCGACAGCGAGACCAATAGCCACAATGGAAACCCGGGGACAATTTTCATAAAAATAAACTTCTTGCTCCTGGGTGACAATGAAAATTTATTGGATTGCATCAGTCGTAGCGACCGCACTCGCCACCATTAGAGGTCGGAGGTTCTCCGTACTGCACGAACGCAACGAATAAAAATCAATTTCTCAACCATCAAATTATCCGCCCACTTTCGGTCATACTCTTATTGAAATGGTTTTTTGTCGCAACACACGATCATTAATTCCTGTTGCTGATAGTTAGTAAATCATAACCCTCCGGCTCCGGTGAGCGCACCGCTGACGACGACGAAAATTGACGCGAGCAAACCCATTTAGGTGGAACCCAGTCGCGCGCGGTGGGAAAAGCGGCTCTCATTTCGAAATTACGAACCCATTAGTCATAAAGCCATAATTTGCCCTTTTGATACAAAAAGAAACATAAAAGACCGAGGAGAATGGGCCTGCTGACTGGAGTGAGTATAAATAAGTAGAAAAATGTCCTGTAATTGAATATTCAAATTAGCGTCCTATTTTTGGGTCCCTTGATGTTGACTGTCGTTTGTCGGGTAACAGTTATCAACTGTGGGGTGGAGAGGGTTTTCATTTATCGTCCGGCACAGGTTGACGCATTTTTTCGGGTAAGTTCAATTAGGTGTTAGGAAAGGGTATGGGTGCACGGGTGCCGTAAATGGTATCGGAAACTGACTTTAAATGGTTTTCAGCTAAACGAAGAGTTGAAAGAGTGTCTCTGAAATTCAAACAATGCAGGTAACCCGGTGTAAATTTAGCGTGGACTCGATATATGTGATTGGATTAAATTTATAAAGGGTGTTTCGATCAAAATTTGGTCGACTTAAACTTGACGCATTTCCTTTCATCGTGCATTCAAAAATTTTGCACACCCCTCATTTTGAAGATGTGCATCATGCGTCTATGTTGATTTTGAGATTAGCACTTCAGTTATCAAAATGTCGTCGAATGAAGAGAAGCATCGCATTAAAATTTTGCACGTGCATGGCGAAAATCCCAACTACTCTCACGCCAAGTTGGCAAAATTATTGAATGTGGCTAAATCATCTGTTACCAACGTATTGAAAGTGTTCGATGAACGTTTGTCGACAGCCAGGAAAGCTGGATCGGGGGGAAACCGAAAGCCGGAAGCCACAGCGACGACAAAAAGAGTTGCCCGCTGTTTCGAGCGGAACCCCAACCTCTCCGTCCGAGATGTCGCAAAGAAGCTGGGAGTGGCGCCTTCAACCGGGGTAGAGAAAAAAAAAAACAGCACACCACCCCAAAAAAAAAAAGGCGACCCCCCACCACCACCAAAAAAAAAACACCGCCGCCCAACCACAACTTTAAACAGCTTCCCGGCCAGGAATTTTATACCCCACCCGCACGGGGAAAGGGGGGAAAAATTTCAAAAACCATAAAAACTCCAAAAACCCCCAAAAAAAACCCCCCGGGGCGGCCCCTTTATACATGGGTTTTGAAAAGCATCGTTTACATTGCGACCGGAACCGTCAACCAGGAAATTTATCTGAGCGAGTGCCTACAAAAACGTCTAAATGGCGAACAAGAAATTATTGCGACACATTCAACAGGGCATAACTTTCTTACCATTGGGTAAAAATCAACCAAATTTTGCACACTTTCTCATTGATGTGTATTGTTTACATGCTGTCAAACTCGAAGTCGTGTTTTTCGATTCAATGAAAATGGAGGTGAAACAACGCGAGTCGAGAGAACAAATTCTTTCCAAACACATGGAATTTCCTGACCTGTCGCACCGGCAGTTGGGAAAAATGTTGAACATTCACCATTCAACCGTGTCCAGAGTGTTGAAGCGGTTCCAGAAGCGGTTGACGTTGGACCACGGCAAAGGAGCTGGAAGAAAATCGGGACCGCAGAACAAAAAGACGAAGGAAAAGGTGAAGCGGATGATTAAAGCAAATCCCAACGTCTCAAGCCGTGATTTGGCTAAAAAGATCGGCATGTCGCAGAGCTACGTCCAGAATGCAAAGAAGAGAGCTGGACTACATATATACAAGGTACAGAGCTTCCCAAACCGCGATGAGCGGCAACAATCGACGGCTTAAACTCGGGCACGGAAGTTCTACGAGAAGATGCTGACAAAATATGGCTGCTGTGTGATGGACGACGAAACGTATATAAAAGCCGATTTTAAGCAAATTTCGGGGTTGGAGTTTTTCACCGGCAAGAGCAAGTTCTATGTGGACGACAAATTTAAGAAGAAGAAAATGTCGAAGTTCGCCTCCAAATATCTCATTTGGCAGGCCATCTGCTCTTGCGGACTGAGGAGTGAGCCTTTCGTGACAAAGGGCACAGTAAATGGCGAGATCTACAAATCTGAGTGCCTCGAGAAGCGCCTTTTGCCGTTCTTGCAGCAGCACGACGAAGCTCCGCTATTTTGGCCAGATTTGGCATCATGCCACTATTCTAAAAGTGTCCTGGAGTGGTATGAGGCCAATTCTGTCCATTTTGTTCCAAAGGACATAAATCCGCCAAACTGTCCGGAGCTGCGCCCGGTGGAGCAGTACTGGACAATGATGAAGCGGGAACTTCGGAAGAGCAAGAAGACAGTCAAAGACGAGAAGGACATGTTAAGAAAATGAAAAAAAAAAAAAAAAACTGAGAAACTGGTACCGGATGACACTGTAAAGACTTTGATGGAGGGCATCAACCGAAAATGCGTTCAATTTTACACTCAAGGCTCCATCGATTAACTTTTCTTTTGATTTTTGAAGTAAATATATGTATAAAACTACCCTAAAATGTTGGTTTGATTCTAAACATTATAAGAAAATTGGCATGACATTTTCGGTGTCGCAATAATTTCGTGTTCGCCCTTTACTGCCTTTCCTGAAGTGACACAATTGTCCGGTCTATTTTGGCCGGATTTGGCATCTTGCCATTACGGAAAAAATGCCATGGAGTGGTATGCTGCCAACAACTGGTAGACAATAGATAAAATCTTAAGTAGTGTATCGAAAATAAGCTATCCACAAACTTTCTTTCAAATTTTGTTGAAACCCGATATTTTATTCATACCAAAAATTGATCTTCTATTGTTCGAGGTTAAATTTGAACATAATGAAGACCGGATGAAATTTAAGTTATTCCTTCACGAATTTTCGAACTTTGGATCGAATGCTCTTCATCAAGTTCCGGACAAGTGTTGCATCGCATTTTTTGGACGCTTGAGCCCAAATTTTTTTGAACTCCTGCATGTTCCCAGCTGCCTTACCAGTCTTCTTGAAGACCCTCTTCACGATTGCCCAGTAACGTTCGATGGGTAGAAGCTGAGGGCAATTTGGTGGATTGATATTTTTCTCAACGAAATCTATACCCTTTTCCGCAAGCCAATTGAGAGTGGTTTTGGCATAGTCAGCCGACGCTAAATCCGGCCAAAACAGTAGAGGTGTACTATGCTTCTTATTTAATGGCAACAATCTCTTCTGGAGACACTCAGATCGACAGATTTCCGTATTTATAGTTCCGGTAGTGTACAAAATGGTTCACTTCAAACCACAGGAACATATTGTTTGCCATACCAGTACCTTTCGTCCGAATTTCTCCACTTGAATCGACCTGTCCGCATCGCTCACATCCTCCCCAACGACGACAGTAAAGTATTGTGGACCTGGAAGGGTTTTTGAGTCCTCCTTTACATAGGTCTCATCGTCCATCAAAACGCATGCATCCGGACGCTGCAAAAGACGCGAATACAATTTCCGGGCCCTTGTTGCTGCTCGCTTCTTCTGTTCTGCACTTTGTTTCGAGATTTTCTGCTTCTTGTAGGTCTTCAGGTGGTTTCGCCTCTTGATACGCTGGATCATACCGACACTCGTGCCTGCTTTTTTAGCCAAATCACGTATTGACATTGATTTGTTCTTCCTGATTAGAGTTACCACTTTCTGCTCCAGTTTCGGGTTGGAAGAACCGGGTTTTCTGCCTCTTCCTGGTAGCTCATCCAAAGAATAGTGCTCCCCAAACTTATTTATGATGGTGAATTCCAAACCGCTCCGCCAATTTTCGCATAGTAATACCCTTCTCACTTAGCCATGTGTCCAGAACCTTAATTTTCACTTCCTTTTCAATACGCGACATTTTGAAAACGCAGAATTTGAACCGCACAAACAAGTAAACAAAAGAAAGCTGACAGTCAAACGCACAGCATGCAGTGTTCAGAGCATAAAAAACCATCACAAATTCATGCGTACAACGCAAATGTATGTGGATAGCTTATATTCGATACACTCCTTACTCTTTTAATTAATTAATTTAATACCAATACTAATAATTAAAAATCATAATTTAATTCTATAAAAAACTTCAAATAAAAACTCACTTAAACTACAAAAACTAATTCAAGAACTATTTACACTTCAGCCCTCTCAGGGTGGATCGATTTTCAACACAATTGCTTCGATTTGCAGAATATACGTCAGAGAGAGAGAGAGAGAGAGAGAGAGAGAGAGAGAGAGAGAGAGAGAGAGAGAGAGAGAGAGAGAGAGAGAAAAAGAAGACAGGGAAAGAAAAGCACAATAGGTAATCTTCGCAAAGTATAACTCTATTCAGTAGATTTGATTAACTTCAATAAATCCCCACTATGATTTCCCTTCCTTTTTTATTTACCCCCTGTTTTTCCCTTGAAAACTCACAAAATCATTTCTAATTCCACCAGTTCTACTTTCAACCCCACCATATTGCACTGATTCATGTCAACTTTGTAGTCAATTGATTCCCATGCTGACTTTTCCCCCCACCCAATCTCCAACCCTCTCCTACCATAGAGCTAATTGGGATCAATATCGAACATTTATGGAATACAACTTTGATCCTAATGTTCCATTGCAAACAAAAAATGAAATTAATAATGCTCTTGAATCTCTGGCTTTCTCAATAAATAGAGCAAGAGCTGCTTCAGTGCCAAAATGCGAGGTTAAATTCGATTCAGTTATAATTGATGACGATCTTCAGCTCTTGATTTGTCTGAAAAATGTACGTAGGCGTTAATATCAAAGAACACGTGACTCCGCTATGAAAGTCATATGGCGAGATTTACAAAAACAAATTGAAAAACGCTTCTCTGCCCTGACGAACAAACATTTTGAAAATAATGTGTCAAAATTAGATCCGAGTTCCAAACCTCTCTGGAAACTCTCTAAAATATTGAAAAAACCTCAAAAGCCTATACCAGCGCTTAAGGAAGGTGATCAAATTTTGCTCACAAATGCGGAAAAAGCTCAAAAACTTGTTAAGCAGTTTGAGAGCTCCCATAATTTCAGTTTGGGTCTTACAAGTCCTATTAGGGATCAGGTTTCCAGGGAGTATCTGAATATTTTCTCACAAGAAAATATTTTTGATGATTCTTGGGGAACTGATTTGGATGAAGTAAAAACTATAACTAAAAAATTTCAAAATATGAAAGCACCTAATCAAAAAACTCCCCGAGAGTACTTTGTCTTTCTTGGTAAAACTGATGTTTTCATCTGGCATACTTTCCAGATAAATGGAAAAATGCAAAAGTCGTACCTATTTTGAAGCCAGACGAAAATCCGGCTGAAGCTTCTAGCTACCGACCAATCAGTTTGCTTTTTCAATAAGTAAGCTTTTTGAAAAAAAAAATTTTGAATAAAATGATGCTTCACATCAATACAAACTCAATTTTTGCTGATGAACAGTTTGGATTGCGCCATGGGCATTCAACTACGCATCAACTTTTGAGAGTTACAAATTTAATTCGTTCAAACAAAGCTGAAGGCTGCTCCACTGGAGTTGCTCTTCTCGACATAGAAAAAGCATTCGACAGTGTTTGGCAAGTTTGATTGCGACACTGAAAAAGTCCAATATTCCGCGTTATAACATGAAATTAGTTCAAAACTACTCAACTGATAGAACTTTGCAAGTAAATTATCATAATTCCCTATCTGACCAATTGCCTGTTAGAGCTGGTGTTCCTCAAGGTAGCATTGTTGGGCCAATACTTTATAACATTTTCACTTCAGATCTCCCTGATTTAGCCCAGGGCTGTCAAAAATCTTGCTTTCCTTTTGACACAGGCATTTCCGCTAAAGGAAAAAGTCTTCGTGTTATATCCAGGAGGCTACAAAAAAGCATGGACCTTTTTACAGATTATTTTCAAAAATGGAAGATTTCTCCTAATGCTTCCAAAACTCAACTTATAATATTCCCACACAAGCCTAGAGCTGCATTTTTGAAACCAAGTAATAGTCATATGGTCACTATGAACGGAGTTCCAATTTCTTGGTCAAATCAAGTAAAATATCTTGGACTGATACTTGATCAAAAATTAACTTTTAAAGATCACATTGAGGGCATTCAAGCCAAATGTAATAAATATATAAAATGTTTATATCCTCTTATAAACAGAAAATTCAAACTTTGTTTGAAGAACAAACTTCTAATATTCAAACAAATCTTTAGACCGGCCATGCTTTATACTGTGCCAAAATGATCTAGTTGTTGTGCTACTAGGAAAAAAGCACTTCAAAGGATTCAGAACAAAGTTCTGAAAATGATTTTGAAGCTGCCACCCTGGTTCAGTACTATTGAATTACATAGAATTTCAAACGTTGAGACTCTAGAAGAAATGTTCAACACAATAATTCATAATTTTAGACAAAAATCATTGCAATCTTCAATTGCAATGATCAATTCTCTCTATAGATAAGAACTTATTTTAAGAACTCAATATATATTCTCACACGCAGGCAAAAAAAAAACCCTGTTAAAAATACTGAATAGACAAAGTAAAAATAATATTAACACAATTAGATATAAATGATTACATATAATGTTGAAATGTTAATTACTTAGCAGGAGCACCTAGATTAATACAGCCACCACCAGCAGAAAGAGCCCACCGACCACAGTTTCTCCTCTTTGTGGTGCAAACTGTAAAAAAAGTAAAAAAATTATATTTTTTTTTTTTGATTAATATATTTTTATTATGTTTTTTTTTTTAGATAAAAAAAAAAATACTTGTCATGCAAATTTTTTTTCAAGCAAGAACAAAAATAAAATAAAAAAAAAAATGATGAAAAAAAAAAAACAAGTGCTTCTTTTTATTTACAAAAAAAAAAATTTTGAATTGGGATATTCCCCCCCAGATTTTTCAGGGGTGGTGGGGCAAAATTTTCCCCGGGCTCTCAAAAGAGTTAAAAAATATTTGTTTTTTTGGTTACCCCGGGTTTTACGAATCCGTGACTCAAAAAGGCCCACAGATTCTCTATTGGGTTCAGATCTGGACTCTGTTGCGGCCATTCCATAGGTTTCATACGGCAGGAACGGAAGAATGCCTTTGACTTCTTCGCGGTATGTTTTGGGTCATTATCTTGCTGGAACACAAATTTGTTTTCCAACCTAGTTTTAACCATCGAAACCTCCTAATTCTCACGCAATATGTCGATGTAGGAATCTGCTGTCATAATACCATCGATTTCTACCAAAGCACCAACACCCACCCAAGAAAAACACCCCCCACACCATCACGTTCCCTCCACCATGCTTAACTGTGCCCTGGATATGTCGATCATGAAGCGCCTCTCCAGGTCTACGCCATACACGAGCTCGATTTTTGCTGTTGAACAACTCGAATTTGGACTCATCAGTCCACAAAACAATCTTCCAATATTCTAAAGGTTTATCAGCATGTTTCCGAGCAAATTTGAGTCGTTTAGCTTTGTTGACTTTGCTAATAAAAGGCAACTTCTTACAAAACCTGCTCTTCATACCGTGTTCAGCGATCCTTCTGCGTAGAGTACTGTCCGAGATCGGTTGTTGAATCACTGACTTGGTCTCCCTGAGGGTAACCTTCGGATTTTTCTTAATTTCTCGAAAGATTCTCGCATCTGTTCGGGAATCTGTTCTACGTTTCCTTCCCCTTCCTGGGCGATCAGCTACTGAACCATAGGTTTTGTACTTTGCGAAAAGTTTGGTAACCGCTGCTTTCTGTAACATACTTTCACCTCGATGTCACGAATAACAAATTTTCGGATCTGCAAAGGAATAGTTTTGCTTGCCACCATGGTTATTTAGATAACTCGCACTGAATCTTTCTGACCGACAACTGAAATCCGTAAGAAGATCAACAAAAACTTGGAAACGTCAAAAAAATTGAATACGAGGGGCGTTTGGATGTAAAAATTACATACAGATAATATATTTTCAATTGGGCACTTTATTATGACACACAAAATTTACACCACGTATCGTTCAAAAAATATTTTTGCAAAAATGTGTATTATCCATTGAAAATACCCATGCATCTCTAAAATAATAATATTATCATGCTTAGAAAAATATATCAATACGATATAATGAGTTTTTCAATGACTTCAGAGATGAAGCGTGTTCATGAGAAAAAGTGGGCACTTTATTTTGGCAGTGACTGTATATGAATGTAAGATTTGGACTAAATAAAGAGTTAAAAAAAACTTCAATAGATTTATTTTTTGATTTATTTAGCATGAATTTGGGGAAAAGTGTAGGATTTGAATAGAATTTTATGGGAAAGTGGAGGTGGCGACCTCGGGATGACGGTGGTCGGTCCGGATGCGGTCGGTGCTGATTTCGATACGTCGGCGGCAAGGTTGCGATATTTAGCTTCGCCAGCAGGGCTTTATCACACAGGGTGAACTTGATGATTTCCTCGCACACTGGTTCGCGGCTCGGTCACTCACAGCCAGTCTTCGAGGTTTTGATAACGTTCAACACTCGCGGTTCACACTGAACTCACTTGGTTCCTGGAGCATAAAAATATCACGGTTAAAAGAAAACAGACGATTTGAATTAGTTAGACTTTGGTACCGAAAAGGGATCGAAACCTTCTCCAACATTCCCTTTTATTGCATTCCATGACTCAGCAGAATTTCGGTTGATGGGCTTGACAGCTCATGGGATATCAGTGCAGCATAGATGACATTTTCTGCGTATTGCGTTTGGTCGTGCGCTGGGAGGGAGAAGCAGACTCAAAAAATGTGAGTGTCAAGTGGAGCCAGATTCGAGCTGTCACAAACTGTCAAGTGAAGCCAAGAGAATAAAATATCAATCAGTGAAAAGTATTGATATTGGATATAAAATATTTTCTTGCTTGAAAATACTCTGAACTAAAATATTTTCGTGTTCTCATTGCTGAAAAGACAGGAAATTTGCAACCCTGTTAAGTGTAAGGCATATTGTTTCATAAATTTTACCAATTTCTTTAATGCCTAGAGACATTTATTCTTGAACCCAAGTCATAACTATACGAGAAGAAAATCTGAAAATGTTGCTAAGGGTCATGTTAAATTTACCGATTACTTGATAACTTGTTAAAATAAACTTGATCATTTTGTTCATGAAATAAATTTTAAATTATAAATTTTAATTAAACAAAAAGAGATATATTATGGAAACTACATGCGAAGAAAACTATCGTCAAAGCAAATGAATTTAGGTCAATTCAAACGCAAACCTTTGTTTATTCTGGCCACAAGTAAATGTTAAATGTGTTGAAAACGTATTATATCTAAAAACTAGCGTTACGTCAATGTTTGATTTAACATTATTCGTTTTAAAAATATATGTAAATATTTTTGGATTTTAAATAGACCCCTGAAAATAAATATGTTTATTTCGAACATGTTATACATTTTTGTTAATAAATCAGTTGGGTATTAATATTTTTATTTATTAAAAGCTTTTATTAATTTTAATAACCTGTTGGTTAAAATCCAATTGAATTAGTTTCGGGATTAGACATTTTGGTATTCTGTAATATTATTGCATTGCAGCCCCTCCAGCGGTTCCTATTTATGGTGAAAGTTAATGGATTTTCGTTGCGCTGACTTCACACAAAACTGGAAGTATTGAAATCATGCGACATGGAATATTGACGAAAGCTATTATTCGAATCATTTTATGACTAACTAAATTATAATTATTATTCTTTTTTTTTCATTTATTTTACGTCGGCATATTTACTCACATGGAGACAATCAGGAAGACGACTCCACCACCTGGACCCTACCTAACGACTCATGAATATGAGCCAGGACCATCGGCTTTACTTTCCTTCAGATTTTTTTCGCCTCAGAAAAACCACCGACGTCAACTGGGATTGAACCCAGGCCCACTAGGGTGCCAAGTAGCAGTCACGCGTAATTATTATTCATATTGAAATATAAACAATGATCATAATATTAATAATTAAAAAAATCTAGTTTTATTAAGACTATTATTATTTTTATTATTACTGTTATTAATGTGATAATTATTATGATAGTGATTTTATTGCAACGAAAATAATGAATATCGTTTGGTGATTATTTTCATGATGCGTATTATTTTATTTTATTAATAATTTTTTATTATCGTATAGCATATTTTGGTTGTTATAATATTTATTTTAATTCTAATAATGATAATGAATATTCTTATTACAATGTTAAGTTGAAATATTATGAGTAATCAATATTATATTTATTACTATTATGATTAGTATTATAATAACTACTCCTTTAAATATTTTTACAATTTTTAAAATCATAATATCAATTATTTACATTACTATTTTGATTAATAAAATAATAACTAATATTTAACTAATCAAATGATTTAATTATGATGATTTTATGATTTTGATCTAAATTTTATTGATTTGATTGCGGTTATTATGATAATGATTATATGATTTTTTTGATTGTTATGTTAAATCTGTTTTTTAACCTGTTAAATGTTTTTTTAATTCTTGTTGTTAATTATGAAAAAAATTATCATGTTAATAATGATATTATTATTACATAAATATTATTCTGATCATTTTATTATCATTAACATTGTTTTAACAAAAGTATGAATAAAAATCACAATTAAAACCCTTATTTTTATAAAAGTCATAATAATATTAACAACGTTTGTTATTATAACAAGAGATGATTATTACAAATATATTAATATGTTTTTTATTATAATTATTAATGAAATATAAACAATTATTATAACAATAATTATAATAATGATAAGTCAATTCTGGTAAAAAAAATTAATTTTATTAATTTATTTTTAGTATTTACAAAGTAAACAATAACATTAGTTTTGAAAAAAATGATCAAAATATATCTTATTATAATTTTTATGTTGGCTTACAATATAATAATTATTATGATTGAAACTAATATGGGTAAAGGGTTTATGATAATAAGTATAACGATGAGTATAAATATTTCTCATATGGTTATTATAACTATTTTGATTATTTTTAGTTTTATAATTTATATATAATTTAAAAATTATTACTTTTATTATAAGAAAATCAATAATATATAATCATTGAATAATAATAATAAAAAAATCATTATTATTTTATTAAGAATATTAGGAATTCTAATTGTTACACTTTTTTTTATTGTATATTGTCTTACACTTATTTCAATTGTTTTTATTGTTGTAACTTTGATTATAATTTTTTCATTGTTATTGTTATATAAAAATATTAACAATCATCATATCATGAATTTAATTTGCTTCGTTGTGATGATTTTTATTAGAATAATTATATTTATTACTATCATTGCTTTTGTAGTTATTATTTTTGTTTTGTTATTATGCAATTTTTTTTATTTTTTTTATTTTTAATTATTTATTCATTATTTTTAATTATTTATTCTATTAGAAAGTTTTATGTGAGGATTATTATGATCATTAAGATTATTACCTGAACAGCTTTAATTAATCTCCCTGTCCTCTAAAACGAGTGTTGCTCTGAATTCCGATAATGCTTCGAACTGTTCATCAAAAGAAGCTGATTCGGTCCTGACGGCTTCTTGATGCGCCTCAAAATCCTCATCATCTTCGTCTTCAGGTGGCATAAATTCGAACCCCACTGCAACACTGCAAGCGTCGGTGAAGAGTAGAGAGGACGAGATTTATAGAAATCCAACATTCTATCGCTTTATTGCGGCTAGCTATCGGAAGGCAACAAAAATGCATCAATTGATGGAACATCATTTCTCATTTGCATGATTACGCTAGCGAAAACAAGCCTTTTCAAAATAAACTTACAGAACGTTAATTAAAGCAGATTATAGCACTGTTATTATAATCAAATACCTGTAAAAATAACTAATATCAACTTACGCTACAGACTCGCGAACATGGTTTAATTTCGATTGTCTCAGAGCCCAGCCGACAGAATTCTATCCATTTGGATCTTGTAATATCATTACTGGGAAAACGCAAAAAAAAAACTTAATTCCGGATTTCCCCCTATTTTGTCCCCCGTATTTAACTAAACACTTTTTGTTGAACAACTTTGAAACGCCTCCGACCAGCTGCAAAAAGCGAAACGAACTAAACCTAACTGATTTGTGAACGAATATTTCAACCAAAAGCATGAAGTCATGCGACGGTAACACATAAGAAGACACGCCAAACAAAAACTACTGATTTACACAACAGCTTTCTTGATTATTTTAGTGTGTTGAAAATTTTCATGCCCAATATCGATACTCATTCAATACATTGTATGTATAGTATTTGTTTCTCCCTCCCAGGTCGTGCGTATGGGAAAAGGATAGGTTTGGATAGGATTCAAAGGAATATTTACAAAAAAATAATTTATAAAAGGAATTAGAATATTTTGTTTTTACCTGAATATATTAACAAAAGAAATATATTAACAAAATAGATATTAAGAAAATAGAAAAAAAAGGAGAAAACAAGGTGAAGCAATTGTGATTGTCACCTATTGAACAGTGGTGCCCAAGGACAAGAACCCTCCCAACACGCCAGAGCTCCTCCCAATCGAACAATATTGGGCCATCGTCAAGCGGAACCTTAAGAAGACTCAAAAAGCTGTTGCTAGCGAAAAACAGTTCAAGGCAAACTGGCGTTCTACGGCGAATAAAGTGGACAAGGAGACTGTACAAAATCTTATGGCAGGTGTTAAACGAAAGGCCCGGCTATTCGCATTCGGTAAAACGGAAGTTTAGCTGAATATTTCTCCTGTATTCTGTATTAACTGAACTTGAAAATGAAAACAAAGTTGACTAATTAATAAAAATTTTGATCTACTCACACACATTACTGTTTGACCAAATTTTGATCGGAAAACCCTGTATATAGCAATTAAATTAACCATGTTGCAAAATTAAACAATACAATTTTGCACAATTACAGCAATTTTTCTCAGTACAAGGACCACTATTGATCGGCCACTTCTGGATGAACAACAATCAGATCTACTGAAATCAGTTTGTGACATTGCATTGCACGGTTCAGCTGCTCAAGAAAAACCACAGTTCGAAAGCGTCAGAAGCATCAAAACACTGGATGAGCTCACATTGGCACTACATGAACACGGATTTCGTCTTAGTAGATCTGCAACGTCCCTTAGATTACTACCTCGTCGATTTAATACAATAGAGGGAAAAAGGCACGTCAAAACGGTAGCAGTAAAATGGCTTCGTGCGAGAAATGCAAAGCATATTGACCATCAAGATGGTCGATTTTGTACCGCCACCAACAGATCTCTTGAACAGATGGCGTAATAAGTTGGACCAGATGAAGTTGCTTTTCTCAGCCAGGATGATAAAGCTAGAATCGTGATCGGATTGACAGCAGCCAACAAACAAGCTCCTATGCTTATGCACGTCGAATACAAGGTTACTCTTCCGGATAGTGATTGGGTTGTGGCTTCACGCCATAAGCTGATCCCATCCCAAGTAACAATGCCAAAACTATCCTGCTTTATTAAGTTTTATTAAGGTTTTTTTCAAAGCCACTAGAAATCAATTTGGTTTTATTATGACACCAAGAGGTACCAATAGGTGCCATATTTTAGTCAGGTTTATAAGAACCTACACAGCTTGTTTACTAAGATCTTATAACCTCATTTTCTCAAATTCCATTAACTCCTATCAAAGGTTTTATTTCGACTTTATGAACTCATAAAATGCTCTTTTGAAATGCTGTTTTAGGACTCATTCATATTATCTTATTATGTTCAGTTGAAAAAGCATTTTAAAACCATTTTACCTCCAGTAAATACATTAAACGGTAAATTGGCATTGAGGGAACCAAATAGTTTTAAAGTATTCATTGCGAAGATAACTTGAATTTATGGCAGAATTGTGATCTTATTCGAATCGCCATATTGAAATAATTGAAATGTGGAAAAATAAATGCACCAAATTTTATATGTAATGTAAATGAACCGTTGATCGGAGACTAATTTCGGCATTTTTTTAAATAACCTTATTGAATTTCATCAGTTTTCAAGAAATTCATGATTAATTTATCGAATATAGGGAAGCAGAACCTATGCTCACCATAGTACATATATTCATCACATTCTGCAGTCATCCAACTTCAAACGTAAAAAGATGTTTAATTTCTCCAACAAATGGACGCAGTAACCAAGAATATTTAATCCTGGCAAATAAAATTAGGTCTTGAATTTTTATTTATTTTATTATTATTTATTATTATAATTAAAAGCTACAAAAACGTTTCGAAGACTTAAATTTCGTAAAAACAATGAGCAGTCTGATTTTCAACACAGTTTGTTACCTTTTCACTAAATTTTCGTCGTATTGATCTAACCGTACTAAGGAATTTATTCGAGCCAGACTCCAAATTTTCTCTTTAATTGCTCTATATTCTCACACATTTTCGTTGCGTAATTGCACAAACCATAAAAATCACACTTCACTTATTACACTAGCCACACGAGAATCTACGAATACGTGATTAAATACTAGAAAACTATGGGATTAATTTTCACAATAATTTAAATACGCTTGCACCTATACTGAACCGTGTTTAAAATCGACGTAATCGCTTGATGTTGCCAAACTATTTTATTGTGACTCTTATTCGACTGAAATGGGTTACCCAGTACTTCAGTATCACCTTTTTTGTGGGAGTGCTACAAATCACCCAAAGTTGAACTATTTTATTTTTCCATATAGGGTAACGGGATGTAATATTGCCTATCACCTTCATTCGGCCTATGTACCAAATATGTCATTAATTTAGCGATAACCAACAAAATCATGTTGCTATTAGGATAACCGATTTATTCCGAAGCAATTGAGACAATATGATAAACTTATAGTTGTTCACTTCCGCATAATTTTCGATTTCTTGAACTTTTGGGGCATCATGATTTCACTGGTTAAGTTGAACAGATGATCTACACGATCTTCAAGTGATCTAAATTTGGATTTGGATTGTACAGAAAATGGTTACACGTTACAAACTAACTGTTCACATAACTAAAATAACAATGACTTTACAAGAAAATCGTAGACCCAATGTTGGGGAGATATTTTTTTTGTATGTTCCTATGGCCTGTTGTACCAATAACGTAGTAAAAAGGTTGTTATTGGTAAAATTTAAAGTTGAAACGCATGAGTTTGCAGTTGTTTATATTCAAGTGGCTAATCTAAACCCAAACCGAACTAACAAAATCATTGTATAGTGAATTATAATGTTTTCATTTTTGAATGGCTGATAAATCATGTATGAACATCACTTAAGTGAAGCAGTTTTATTTTAGTTTGTTTTGTGAAATTCTATGTTAAGTAAAGCGAATACATCTGACAATGCCTTAATTCAAAGAATAACAAACAAACCCTTTCATTTTGTCTTGGTTATATGCATGCTACCCAACACACGTGAAGTGCTGTCAAATGATCTACTTCATGCGAGATTTTTTTTTAAAAGGGCCTTGTCGAAGTTCTTTTGATTGCAAACATTGAGCTTTTACTTATGTAACACTCTGCATTTTAAATAATAAACATTTTGAGTCAAGTTTTTTACTTTTTATCATTGATTTAAATTCACACAGTCCTCCTTGAATATGAGAACCAATGAACCCTAATAGTTATATCCCATGTTTCCCAAAGATGATCAACAAATATTGCGCATTTCGCTCACCACTGGACTCCGAACTTACATTTTATAAGTGCGGGATTGTCTCAAATCGTGTTGTTGTCTTCAGCGCACTTATGAAACGGCTCGTGAAGAATAAGTGCGCCGAAAACATCGACACGATTGTATTGCAAACCAGCTCTTTCGTTAACGGTTCTGCACTCAACATTAACTGCGAAACAGTAGGGTGCAAAATGCGAAACATAACCAATATGTTATAAGTGTTCAAAGTGAGATATGAGGCCTGTTTAATGACCAGCTCGCGATGACTCGCCACCTTTTTTTTGTCTCTTTTTGAAATTCGTTCAGGGATTGATGTCAAAAAGAGTTAGCATGATACTCCGAGTTAGTTCGAGTTGGTCATTAAACAGACCCATTGTTTTATGTGTACTTGTGCTACAGCGTTTTAGACGATTAAACGAACTACTTTAATCTCATAGAAAAAAAAATGTAAAAAATGTGCCCGCAAATAACTGACACTTTCTGAGGAGCAGGCGTTGGCTAGATAGGGCGTACCAAAAGAGTGAAAGAGGTAACTAAAAAGTGCTGACGTCAAGGTGCAAGCGTTTATTGAGGCTATTACGTTCAAATGTATTAGTGTTTGTTGTGTAGATGTGGTAGTGCTTATCTTCAATGTTTTCCTTTTAAACTATACGTCAAGCGTTCACGCTCGCAATTAATGTTGGGTTATATGTGAATTTATGTACATGGTTTTGAACAATACGAATTGATGTGTACAATGTTTGTATGTATTAGAATTTTAAGGAAAACAAAAGGGTGCTCGCACTGTATCTGCAAGACGCCAGTGTGCGTGCAGTAAACGTCACTAATACCCGAGCAGAACACAAAAGCATATGAATACCTAATTTTGATCTTGATTACTGCCCGAGCAGAACACAAAAGCATATGAATACCTAATTTTGATCTTGATAACTGGCCTTTTTTTTAAAGAGCTCAGATTAAGAGGTAAAATACCTAAGCAAAATACCTAAGAATTGCAAGCAAAATGTCTCTAGAATAACTAAACTTGATATTCCGGATACCTGGGTAAGTATCTGGTCACCTTAGAGGTATTATTTTGGTATTGTCTTACCTCAATTCGGTATTCGCATGACATTGTGGGAACAATTTGATGGTATTATCCTCAGGTATTTTACCTCTTAATCTGAGCTCATAAATACCAAGGCCAGTTATCAAGTTATTCGCTTCTGCTCGGGCATTCATTGCACTTACTCTTTGATGTAATATGAATAAGAGCGGCAAAGACATCAGCACCTGGGATGAAGAAACAGGTAAGAAACATGTGAACGTCAAAACGAGCCTATAATTGGCTGTCACTGCCTGTCAAAGCGAGTCGAGAATCAAAACAACGAAAAAAGCTTTGAAGAACTTGGGAAAACAATGCAACAAACAAAATCGATTTAGTTCCTTCTTAGCTATGACTAAAAATGTCAATACAAGTTTTATCCTCCAAATCTGTCGCAATGATGTGATTTCTGACACAGTTTTCGCAACAGATATTGACGGATTCCTTAAACATGATACATCGCGTGGCTGTTGTAAAGTTCCCAAATGCACATTTTCACGAAATTCCACGCGGCGCTAAACGAACAACCGCATCTCACGAAACGTCGCAATGAAATCTCCCATAAGGATGGTTTTTATGAGCGCTAATGGCCGCCACAATCATGCTAATTTGCTGGTAAGCAGCGAACGATTTGACGTTTGTCTTGTTTCATTCGATCGACTACTTACTAGTCGACACAAGCCAAATGTCAAATCCTTTGATCGCTTCCTGATAGTGAGATTGATTGTGGTGGCCATAACAGCTATTAAAAGCCTGGATAAAACTGTTACGCCATTATTTTAATTTGATACCAAAGTTCCACAATCTGGTGGGTTTTCTCAGTTGCTTTAATTTTATACGGCGCATTGAAATTTTCTTAAAGATTGATAAAGCTATGTGTTACATTTTATGTGTACTATACACTAAGAAATTATGAATTTTACACGAGATGTAATTTATGTTTGTAAAAAGTCGGGGAACGTAAACAAAGATTTCATGTAAAATTATGTCTCCTGAAACTGAAATACGCAATCAAAAAAAGATGTGTGATTGAATATCTCCTCTTTTTCTACTCATCTTGTGTGCTAAAGGACACGCATGTGTCGGTCTCAGGGGACAGAAATTTACATGACATTTTGGCAGTGTGTAGATAGAGCTTCCTCCCAGACACGATTCAACGTTAGATCGGACTTGTATTCTCGTTGTCGCACTTATAGAATCACACCGCGTAATCAAAGTGGGCTAAAAAGCGCAACAACTAGGCTTGTGCAAACTCGGCAGTACACGGCAATACCATTACCGCATCGCAAGTGCGACTTAGTATATTAGCGACAATAAAAACAGTGATGTTTTTAAAGCAGCATAGGCACTTTTAAAAGTTTTGTTGACGTTTATATTCTTGGGTGTAGTAGTGGAGAGCGTTAACTTGTTTATATTTTTTTCTTGATCAAAATCTGTACGATTAACATATGTACACAGATCGGGGAACGAAATTATTGCAACAGAAAATGTCGTGCCAATTTTCTTAAAATGTTTAGAAACAAAGCAAAATTGTAGGGTAGTTTTATACATATATTTACTTGCAAAAATTGGAAGAAAAGTTAATCAGAATCGATGTTTTGAGTGTAAAATTGAACGCATTATCGCTAATGAAGCTCGATGAAAGTGTGAATAACTGTGTCATGGTACTCAGTGTTCGGTATTCAGTGCATATTCTTAACGATTTCCATCTCGGTGACTGTCTTATTGGCTCGTTCCGCTTCTCTGCCCCCCCCCCCCGTCCGGAAAAAGACAACTCATACCCTCCAGGACACTTTAGAATAGTGGAGATGCCAAATTGGCCAAAATAGCGGAGCTTCGTCGTGCTGCTGCAAGAACGGCAAAAGGTGCTTCTCGAGGCACTCAGATTTGAGATCTCGCCATTTACTGTGCCGTTTGTCACGAAAGGCTCACTCCTCAGTCCGCAAGAGCAGATGGCCTACCAAATGAGATATTTGGAGGCGAACTTCGACATTTTCTTCTTCTTAAATTTGTCGTCCACATAGAACTTGCTCTTGCCGGTGAAAAACTCCAACCCCGGAATTTGCTTAAAATCGGCTTTTATATACGTTTCGTCGTTCATCACACAGCAGCCATATTTTGTCAGCATCTTCTCGTAGAGCTTCCGGCCCGAGTTTTAGCCGTCGATTGTGCCGCTCATCGCGGTTTGGGAAGTCTGTACCTTGTTTGTATGTAGTTCAGCTCTCTTCTTTGCATTCTGGACGAGCTCTCGACAGCCGATCTTTTTAGTCAAATCACGGCTTGAGACGAGGGATTGCTTAATCATCCGCTTCACCTTTCCCTCTGTATTTTTGTTCTCCGGTCCCGGTTTTCATCCAGTCCTTTGCCGTGGTCCAACGTCAACCGCTCCTGGAACCGCTCAACACTCTGGAGACGGTGAAGGGAAGTCAACATTTTTCCCAACTGCCGGGCGACAGGTCAGCAAATCCAGGTGTTTGGAAAGAATTTGCTCTCGACTCGCGTTGGTTCACCTCCATTTTCGTTGAATCGTAAAACACGACTTGGAGTTTGACAGCATGTAAACAATACACATCAATGAGAAAGTGTGCAAAATTTGGTTGATTTTTACCCAATGGTAAAAAAGTTATGCCCTGTTGAATGTGTCGCAATAATTTCGTATTCGCCCTTTATTCCTCCCCCGGGTCTGCTTTTCTCAGAGGTTCTTCCCTTTTGTTTTTTTTTTTTTTATTTTGCTCCTTTTCCCCCTTTTTTCCCTTCTCCTCCCCCATAACCTTTTGCATCCTTAAAAAAACTCAATTTATTTTCGATATTTTGCTATCAAACAAAATTTCCCGCAACACCAGACCGTTTTTCTCAGATATTATTTACTGCTAAATAAATCAGAAGAGCAGAGAATCGAACAAAGCAGAACAACAAAAACCAACCACGATATCACAGTGAAGTTTGACAGCTGTGGCCATTTGGCCGTATGCTGGTTTTCATGGCAGCCAATAGGTTTTATGAAGGTTCTCAAGTGGTCATAGCATCTATTACTAGAACATTTTCTAAACCTCTATGGTCTTATTAAGGTTTTATTAAATTGTTTTCACAACCGTCTATAGAGTGGGCCACTTTGTACAAATTTCGGCTTTAAAGAAGCATAAAGGAGGTGTTGGTAGACAGTTTTGAATGTAGTTTTGTCAACAATGCCGGGAGGTATGCTATACGGCTGGAATAAAACTTAAATTGTTACTTGGGATCTGTTACAGCTGGTATAGAGCTGAAACACATCGGATTAGGGCAACCAGAATCTGTTGACTACTCAGGTCCCACTTATATTGCCATCCATATCTTCGGGAAAGCACTCATCGTCAACTCTCATTCTGTTAACTTTAACCGTCTATTAGAATTGGAGGAATTAGATTCGGTTATGAAAAAGGATGGTCTAGTAAAGCCTATAGTCATCATCATAGTCGATGGTGGTCCCGATGAAAATCCGCGATACCGAAAAGTTATACAAGTAGCTGATCATCACTTTTTGGAACATAATTTGGATGCAATTTTTATCGCTACGAATGCTCCCGGGAGAAACGCTTTCAATCGCATGGAAAGGAGAATGGCACCTCTTAGCAAAGAGTTAGCTGGTCTGATCATACCTCACGATCATTATGGATCGCACTTGGATTCACAACTTCGCACTAAAGGGTGTCCACGATGAAATTGCCACACTATGTAATTGCTCTAACTTTTTAACCGTTGGGTAGAATTTAATGAAAATTTGGGTGGATTTAGTTCATAGTGCATTATTTACATCCTGCAAGTTTTAAAGTCCTGTGAAAACTCGCGGAAATGGAGTCGAAAGAACAGCTCGTGCGTGATAAAATCTTGCGCATTCATCACGAGAACAAGGATCTCTCGCATCGTTCCATCGCTAAAACGTTGGGAATCGCGAATTCCACGGTGTCGCGAGTGATTAAGCGGTTCGAGGAACGGTTGACCACCGATCGGAAGCCCAGAAGTGAAGGAAAAAGTATTCCGTACAACACCAAAAATCACAACCGCGTAGTTGGGGCCTTCAACCGAAATCCGAACGCCTCCGTTCGGGATGTGGCTAAGAAGCTGCACCTAAGCCGAAGTTTTGTCCAGAAGGCCAAAACTAAGGCTGGGCTTCGAACGTCCAAGGTACAAAAGGCCCCTAATCGCGACGAGAAGCAGAACAAGTCCGCCAAAACCCGTGCCAGGAAGTTGTACCTCAACATGCTGACGAAAGTTGAATGCTGCATCATGGACGACGAAACATATGTGAAGGCTGACTTCAAACAGATCCCCGGCAACCTGTTTTTCACGGCCAAGGATAAGTTCAGCGTTCCGGAGCATGTCCGCACTCAGAAAATGTCCAAATTTGCGAAGAAATTCCTGGTTTGGCAAGCCATCTGCACGTGCGGGAAGCGGAGTGCACCTTTCGTGACCCAGGACACGATGAACGGACAGGTGTACATAAAAGAGTGCCTCCAGAAGCGGCTGCTTCCTCTCCTGAAGGCCCACAACGTCTCAACAATCTTCTGGCCGGATTTGGCCTCATGCCACTACTCCAAGGACGTGCTGAAGTGGTATGCGGACAATAAGGTCAATTTCGTGCCGAAAATGTTCAACCCTCCCAACACTCCGGAGCTCCGCCCCATCGAGAAGTACTGGGCGATTATGAAGCAGCACCTTCTTAAACGACCTAAGGTAGTGAAGACAGTCGAGGAACTGAAGAAAGTATGGGTTTACATGCAAAAAACGGTTGATTCACAGGATGTGCAGAATCTTATGGCCGGGGTTAAGGCCAAGGTGCGGGCATTTGCGTATGGACTGTAAATAAAATACGAGTAAAATGGTAAAATGAAGTTTAATAGTTATTTCTCAATCCCTGAAAATTTGATGGCAATCGGATGAAAACTCGAATTTTGCGAATCAATTTTGTGTGTGGCAATTTCATCGTGGACACCCTTTATAGACGAGGACTTGGAAAAAAAGAACTTCATGTTTGCTGGAACAACATTGGCTGAAGTGTAGAGTGATGTAACCATTGCTGGTATTCCTACAGAGGCTGAGTATGTTCATTCAGATTCTGGCGAAGAAGATCCTGAATCTCTCGAGCTCCATGATCAATCTCGGTTCGACAAGCACGTAAGAACAAGCCAATATTGTTTACAAATAGTGAAATGTGACGTATTTCTGTATGCAATGTAAACAAATTATGTTCCTAAAATTAGTTGAATTTGTTTCCAGGACGTGCTGTACACCAATGAGATGCTCTTTGTCTTCGGTGTTGTAGAGAAGATGTTTGCCACCACCAATTCCGTTAGTACAATTATCTGAGGGGCTGAAAGGTGCTACCAGAGATCAAATTCAATGCTTTCCATCGGTATTTGTACTGAACTCAATCGATCTATGCAAAATTTTGCCTAAAACGATGTCTGGTTTCAAGCTTCTTCCATATGATCTTTATTGTCCATCGCATTAAAGTTCATTGAAAGACAGAGTGTGTGTCTTTAGCGGACTTTATTTCGCATCCCAGGTTATGTTGAAAGAGCATAAGAAAGTGCACAAAATAACTCAAGCCGAAAAGAAGGTCCTTCCGAAGCGGATTTCTGCAAAACGTCAGCAAGAAGTGCTGGTACTTCCAAGTGGATCTGACGAGTTTGAATGGATGGATGAAAATGAAGTGGATATGAAAGAAGCATCGGTCGGCGAGCCGGAGGTTATTGAAACACATCCGATCGTGGCAATCGAAGAGCATCTTAAGTTGCCGTGGATCAAAGAGGAATTACTCTGGAGTGAGAAGTTTTTTTTTTGTGAAAATTTTTTTTTTTTAAAAAAAAAAAAAAAAAATAAAAAAAAAAAACCAAAAAAAAAAAAAAAAAAGATTTTTTTGGAGGGGGGGGGGGGGGGGGGGGGGGGGGGGGGGGGGGGGGTGTTTTTTTTTAGGGGGTTGGTAATTTTTTACAGAAACGGACCAAGGGGGGGGGGGGGTCAATTTTTTTAAAAAATCGGGTGATGTACTTAATGGATGCCTCCTTATAGTAAATCTAGCACTCCATATCCCAAGTAACAATTTCAGTTCTATTCCAGCCGTATAGTACTCCTCCCGGCTTTGTTGATGACACTACATTCAAAACTGTTTTGTTCACCAACACCTCCTCTATGCATCTTTAAAGCCGAAATGTGTACAATGTGGCCCACTCTATAGACGGTTGTGAAAACAAATTAATAAAACCTTTCTAAGACCATAAAAATTTTGAAAATGTTCTAGTGAAAGATGTTATGACCACTTGAGAACCATCATAAAACCTATTGGCCGCCATCAAAACCAGCATAGGGCTGAATGGCCACAGCTGTCAAACTTCACGGCAATATCGTGGTTGGTTTTTGTTGTTTTGCTTTGTTTCTCTTCTGATTCATTCAACAGCAAATAATGGCTCAGAAAAAAGTTCTACTGTTGCGGGAAATTATGATTGATAGCAAAATATATAAAACAAATTGAGTTTTTTTTATGGCGTTTCATGCTCCAAGTCATATGCGCATTTAATTTTATGGTGAATATTGGCACGATAAGAGCTGAAAATTAATGCGCCTTGGAAATTATGCGAGTTTACAACAACAAAAACAAAATTGAAAAAAAAAATATTCCGTAAATTAATCATGAAACTACTGAAAATTGATGGAATTCAATAAGGTTATCTAAACGAATACCGAAGTTTGCCGTAGATCTACAGTTCAATTGTATTACATTTAAAATTTGGTGTATTTATTTTTCCACATTTCAATTATTTCATATATTTCAATATGGCGATTGCAAGAAATCACAGTTTTGCCAAAAAGCCAATTTATCTTAGCAATGGCTACTATAAAACTATCTGGTCGCTTGGTAGCTTTCCTCAATGCCAGTTAGCCGTTTAATGCATTTACTGGAGGCAAAATGGTTTTAAAATGCTTTTTCAACTGACCATAATAAGATAATATGAATGAGTCCTAAAACGGCATTTCAAAACAGCATTTTATGAGTTAATAAAGTCAAAATAAAACCTTTGATAGGAGTAAAAGGAATTTTAGAAGTCAAGGTTTTAAGATCGTTGTAAAGAAGCTGTGTAGGTTCTTATAAACCTGACTAAAATTTGAAACCTAATGGCATCTCTTGCTGCCATAATAAAGCCGAATTGATTTTTAGTGGCTTTCATAAAACTTTAATAGAACTTAATAGAGCTGGATGGTTTTGGCAATGTTACTTGGGATATGTGCATTCGATAACACAGAAAATTAAGTGTCAGGTTGAGAATAACACTACTGAAACCAACCCTTCTTATTAAATGCTTCCATTTCCAAGTTATCAAGCAGTGTCATGATTCCATGAGATAGCAGATTATTTCTTCGGAATTATATATTTGCGAAAACGGTAAGTAGGTGAGTTAAAGGTCAATTTCAATCTGTGCGAGGGGTCACATGTTGGCAATCTATCTTCAGATAGAGTACAGATGCATCGAACGGTTTGTTTTTATATTGCCAACTGCCAACTTTTGGAAATCTTCAATTGCAGCATCTACAGTTACGTCGCATAACTCGTTTTATCTTCGTTCAATTTACTCCCATTGAAGATATAAAACAATCTGCACTCGATTTGATTGGTCCGTGGCATTCTCCATCATCGTTACTCTCAAAAAGTAGAACGATATAAAACGCATCACTGGACTGAAATCATCTCGAGATGTTAAGTAAAATAATTGTGAATCTAATGACAAACATTTTAAGGTAAATGCTGGAACTAACATTCTGACTCACTTATCTCTGGAATAAGCAGTGACGTGACGTGATTTCAATTTCGCTCTGAGACGCATTACGTACAGTACTCCCCTACCAGGAAGACAACCAATAACGTTGAACACATCATCGTGTTTTCCTTTCCAACCGGTTGGCGATGGAACCGTACCTCACTCGAAATTATATTTCTTTAATTAATCGACAAAGTTTATATGAAATAAATCTATTTCCGCTCTTGTCTTCCGGTGTCAGTTTGAGAAGCTTCTATGAAGCTCAAGTAGGGGAAGCTCTCGTTTTCTGTCTCAATAGATAGGTAGGTCGCAAGGACCAAGTTGTCTTCCGTTCGATGGAACAAGACAAAGTATCGTTCGTTTGAATGAAAGCCACACGTATGTAATAGAGGGTATCCACTTGCACCGCACCGTTTCTCTACTCACACAGTCTTCGTTAGACAAGTGGCGGAGCTATAAGAGTGAACAAGAAGCTACCAAGTTAATTGACTTTGTTCTCCAACCACACACACAAACACACACAGACGCGCGCACATGACTAGCGGTACCGAGTGTCTTCTCCCATACTTCAACCGAGACACAAGTGGCTGGCGAATCCCACGTGAAGCGATCCCTGAGCCTCCAGTAAAAGAAGTGGACAAAAAGTTGCAGTCTTTCTTCATTTTTGGCTACGAGGATGGGTGAATAACTTTTCCCACTTGACTCGAGCTTTTCCTCCTTGTCCTTGGCTTTGGAATAGGACTGGAAGATACCACACATATCTACCCACAAGTATGGGCTTATGACGGCCTGCAGCAGTCCTGTAGCTTTGTGTGATCTGCTAGGAGGACGCGCTGCACAGAAATAATGTTCCATGTCAGGAGAATGAATGAAATAAAAATGCTGAATTGGTGGTAGAAGAAGGAAAATTGCTGGATAATAACAGATTCCATTATGCTTGGTTAGGAGAATCAGCAGCATTGATCACACAAATGGAAGCGGTAAAAATACTCCATAGCTTTCCTACCCAATTACTTTATGTTTAAACTTGTAATCCACCGTGCGTCTCCATCAAACGAACCTTGATCAGCAGATCAAATCTCCATCAACCATAGGCGGTATGCCAAGTTCCATCCACTCAAGAAATCTGCTGCCCACGTGGACGATTCCATAATCGCCACGCAGCGCACATTTCATCTAAATTGCTATCAACGCTCTCACTTTTGTGTAGAGGAGGGCAGAGCTGCAGGAGGTTAATGTGCATACATGCGTTTGAAGCATTTTTGCAACAGGGCTTAGCGAGTGGCAGACCGAACGAGGCGAGTCCCCATGGAAGCTATTTATTTGATGTGTTTGTGAACTTGGATCGCTGCAAAATCGCCAGGCCATGCCACGCCACGCTGTTGTTTATTCGCTGTAATGTTAATATAATTCTGCTTGCCTAGTGTGTGCCACTATTAGCCTGGTGGCTGCCAACACAGGGCGAAGCCACACGTCGCTTGATGCTATTGACCAGACGGAATAATATTTGCACACTGTGCAGGTAATGTGCCCCAGATCTCCGTAGCAACCTGTGTGGACGTGGATCTGTTGTTGGGTAAATGTTTCGAAATGGCAAAAGGGATACCGAGGGCATATGGCGACAGTAATCACTTAACGAGCATCACCACACCCGGTGCCGCAGCGGCTGATGCAGGTTTCTGTTTCTGGTCTTTGATGGCAGATTGTGTTCGCGGGGAGTTCAGCGTTAAAGTGGACTCCGATTGTTACAGGTATTTCTTGCAGTAATTCTATTTAGTCATCTCACACTTTTGTCGAAATCAGCGAATCAAGCATGTAGTACAAGCAACAAATGGACAATAACTGTAATAAGCTCAAACAGTCAGATTTTGAATTCTCATAACTAACCTTCACACACAGTTTGAAAGAAACATATAATTTTCTGCGCTATCTATAGACTGTTCCGATAATTATAAATACACTAATGATTAACCGTCAATTCAAAATGCGTGCAGTATTCATCCAACTTTTGGCGGCGTCCTGTTTTTGACATCCAACTTAAACTGATGTTGTCATTTTTTTTTTCAATTTTTCGCATGGAAGTTTGAAAATGCGTGGTCTTTCTCCCGAGCAAAGAAAACGGATTGTGCACAACTTTCGATCAGAAAACTGGCTAAGGAAGAAGGTGAGAACGTCGGAGCAGTTTAAACCGCATTATGGAAGCATCAAAAACTCAACAACAGTACTGTTTCGTAGATTCCCCGAGACGGGGTAGAAAACCCGGTCCCGATGACGCTATAATCGTCACAAAGGTAAGAGACTATTTCAAGCGTCATCCTTCAGCATCAGTCCGAGATGTGGCGTATAAGCTAAGTACTTCGGCGACTAATGTTATGCCTGCCAAGGAGAGAAAAGGCCTGCAGACCTGTTGGAAGCTGAAGCACCCAAAACGAAGCACCAAACAGGCTGAATCTGTGAAACCGAGGGCTCGAATGCTCTACGAAAAACTGCTAACCAAAAAATCTGGCTGTGTTATCATGGACGATGAAACCTACATAAAACTCGATTATAAAACTCTGCCGGGACCACAGTTTTATACCTCGCCGAAGGGAAAGGATGTTCCTGGATCAGTGAAAGCCATTCACACCGAAAAATTTGGCAAAAAAAATAATGTGCGGCAGGCCATATGCGGATGTGGAAAAATATTTCATCCATTCATTACGACAAGCACAATGAATGGTCAAATCTACGTTAAGGAGTGTCTGCAGAAAAGGTTTCTACCCTTAATTAAACAGTATAACAAGCCTACAATCTTTAGGCCTGATCTTATTTCCTGTCATTACTCTAAATATGCACTAGAGTGGTACAAAAGGAACAATGTCGTATTTGTACCAAAGAAGATGATTCCACCAAACTGCCCTATCGAATTTTTCTGGGCTTTGGCGAAGACGAAGCTGTGAAAACACATGAATCAGCGGATAATGTTGAAAAATTGAAGAAAGATTGGCCAAAAATGGTGAAAAAGATAGGAGAAAGCACTGTGCAGAAGCTTATGTAGTGTTAAGGGAAAAGTTAGAGACCTTGCCTACCCTACGAAAAATCAAGCAAATTGAAATGAAAATGGAAAGAAAACATTGTTATTTACTATGTTTGAGAATAAAATAATCAGAAATCACAGTATAGTCTTTTTTATTTGAGAAAGAAAGTGTATTTATATTTTTAGGAACAGTCTATACTGCACATATATGAAAAGCTAGATTGGGCATAAGTTCATAAGATATTTTTCCTAAATTTAAGCCAGATGACGTCTGAATATAGTCTGTTGTATGGGAGATTGGAAGCGATTTCGTTGTTTACGCTTGCTTTGGCTTACCAGTGAACGAGGGGAAACGTTACGCGTCTGTTAAAGTTCGTTATTTTTTTTCTGTTTACGGTTTAAATTCTTCGTTTTCAAAGTGTCACGCAATGAAAAAGCGTGGAAATTATGGTTTTGGACACATGGCTACGTGAAAAGGGTGTAGCTATGCGACAATTGGTGAAGCGCTTTGGAATTCATCACGCGAGTCATAACCAAGTTTGGGGAACACTGCTCGTTCGTTGAACTGCCAGGAAGAGGCAGAAAACCCGGATCTTCCAAGAAAACGGTAGCTCTAATTCGAAAGAACAAATCAATGTCGATACGTGATTTGGTCAATCAAGCGAGAGCCAGCGTCGGAATGATTCAACGTATCAAGAAACGGAACAACCTTAAGACCTACAAGAAGCAGAAAATCGACAAACAAAGGGCAAAGAAGAAGCGAAGCGTGACAACAAGGGCCCGAAAATTGTATTCGCGAGTTTTGCAGCGAGCGGATGCATGTGTTTTGATGGACCATGAGACCTATGTCAAAGAGGACTCAAAAACCCTTCCAGGTCCGTAATATTACACTGCCGTCGTATTGGAGGATGTAAACGATGCATACAGGTCGATTCTAGTGGAAAAGTTTGGTGATATGTTCCTGCGGTGTGAAGTCTGTACAATACCGGAACAATCAATGCGGAAATCAGTCGATCTAAGTGCCTGCAGAAGTGGGAAGCATAGTACCCCACCACTGTTTTGGTCCGATTTAGCGTCGGCGCATTACGCCAAAACAATTCTCAATTGGCTCATGGAAAAGGGTATAGATTTCGCTGAGAAAGACATCAATCCGCCAAATTGCTCTTAAGTTCGGCTCATCGAACGCTGTTGGGCGATTGTGAAGAGGGTCTTTAAAAAGACTAATAAAGCAGCGTAAAACATGCAGGAGTTCAGAAAAATTTGAGCTAAAGCATCCAACACACTTGTCCGGATCATGATGAAACGTGTTCGATCAAAAATTCTCAAATTCATGAAAGAATAATATTAATTTCATCCGGTCTTCACAATGTTTAAGTTCAATCCCGTACTATAAAGAATCATCCATTCGTTTGAATAAAACATCAATTTTTATATGATTTGAATGGAAAATATGTGCATAATTTATTTTTGATTCAGTTTTTAGACGCAAACACTAAGGTCTTTTTAAACGATGTTTTTTCCGTGGTTTGTTTTCGACGATAAATTCAGAACGGAACAACTTATCGACCTTATTCAAACCACATTTTTCGTTTTGAGTAATGATAAATCAAATTCCAGTTTTTCAAAAAATTCTCAATTTTTGGTGTAAATACTCAAAAGTTGAAAAACTGTATTTTGACCTTTTTATGAAAAGGTAACATATGCATACAGAATCGAAGCAATTTTAAATGATTATGCTTGTGAATTGATCAACTCTATTTAGTCTATTTTTAAGTGGCTTCTTAGTAAAAGTTGAACGTTTCCTCCGTATTTTTTCGCATTGTTTATTGTATACCTGACCGGCGGTTATGGCACGTTAATTTCACTTAATTTTTTTTTAATTCGCTTAAAAATGAGTTGGGGTTTCCTTTGTCACGATTGAACTCGCGAGCGGAAGGACCGATCGGCGTGAAAATTTGTATGCGCGGGTTTTTAGGGCCGGGAATGGTTCTTAAGAACCTCCTCTTCCCTCCTCTGAAAGGGGGGCTCCCATACATATGAAACACATATTTCTGCATAACTCTAGAACTGATCAACCAAAGAAACCCAAATTTAGCATGCGGTAGTTTTTGGAGGCAAGAAATGTTTTTATGGTAGTTTGAGACCCTTCCCCTCTCTAGAAAGGGAGGCTTCCATACAAATGAAACACAAGTTTCAGCATAACTCTAGAACTAATCAAGTTAATGGAACCAAATTTGGCAGGTAGAGGTTTTTGAAGGCAAGAAATGTTTCTAAGGTAACTCAAGACCCCTCCGCCCTCTGTAAAAGGGGGGCTCTCATACTAATGAAACACAAATTTGTGCATAACTCGAGAACTAATCAAGCATATGGAACCAAATTTGGCATGTGGAGGTTTTTGGAGGAGAGAAAGATTTCTAATGTGGTTTGAGACCCCTCCGCCTTCTGGAAGGGTAGACTTCCATAAAAATAAAACATAATTTTTAGCATAACTCGAGAGCCATAAAAATGAATTTCTGTCTGTCAGACCCTTATAGACACGGAAAGTTCTGAACCGACCAACGTGAAAATTTTTAAAGGGGTTTTTGGGGCTGGGGAAGGTTCTTATGATTGCTTGAGACCTCTTCTCTCTTAGGAAGGGACGCTCTCATACAAATGAGACAACAAATTTCATCATAACACGAGAACTTATCAAGCAAATCGAATCAAATTTAGCATGTGGGGGGTTTTGAAGGCAAGAATGTTTCTATGGTAGTTCTAGACCCCTCCCTTTCTGGGGGGGGGGGGGGTCTGTGCTTCAAACCAATGAAACTCACATTTTTATTATAATCGATGAGCCCAGTGTGATGGTTCGAGAACTAATCAAGCAAATGGAACCAAATTTGGCATGTGGGGGTTTTGAAGGCAATGATTGTATGGTGGTTTGAGAAACAACCCCCCCTCTCTGGAAGGGAGGGCTTCCATACAAATAAAAACACAAATTACTACCACAAATGAGAATTATCCAGGTTACTTAAACACAAAGCATATTTTGATAAAAGTTTGAACTCATTCCGAAAAAAAAACCATAAACGTGCCAGTTGTATTAAATTTTCCTTCCTTTTCCTTGCAAGCGTAGCAGCGCACGCACCGGGATCAGCTAGTATAAAATAAAAACAATAATATAAGCATGATTGTTCACGATGATAGAATCACTAAGCTGATCACCATCTCACCGAAAGACTTCAGCTGTTCAGGAATCTAACAATACTTTCCCCCTCCCGCTTCCACTCACTGAATTCAGATGGTGAACAAGTGTACGTGGATAAATTGTCCAAGGGCGCCACGCAGAACATGCAAAAATAACAAGAGGAAAAGGTATGTTAAATAGGAGAATGTATGAGAGTAATAGTAACATTCCGCGAAACTCTTATTCTGGAAGAATTTTTTTCGTATGTCTCTCATCCGTTCCGACGAAAATCCCTGCACGACCAATAATCCAATTCACTATCCTCGGGGATCAGAAAACCAGACGTACAAAACCCACAGCAGAAGAGAAAAATGCGCAAAGCCAGTAGTCTGGATCTTTCCGTGTGTACAGTGCACCCACACACTCCCACACACACTGAGACACACACACACAGACACACAGACACACCAAAACTCACACAAACACACACACACGCACACACAGAAACAGGCACACACAAACTCACATACTCACACACACACACACACACACACACACACACACACACACACACACACACACACACACACAGAGAGAGAGAGAGAGAGAGAGAGAGAGAGAGAGAGAGAGAGAGAGAGAGAGAGAGAGAGAGAGAGAGAGAGAGAGAGAGAGAGAGAGAGAGAGAGAGAGAGAGAGAGAGAGAGAGAGAGAGAGAGAGAGAGAGAGAGAGAGAGAGAGAGAGAGAGAGAGAGAGAGAGAGAGAGAGAGAGAGAGAGAGAGAGAGAGAGAGAGAGAGAGAGAGAGAGAGAGAGAGAGAGAGAGAGAGAGAGAGAGAGAGAGAGAGAGAGAGAGAGAGAGAGAGAGAGAGAGAGAGAGAGAGAGAGAGAGAGAGAGAGAGAGAGAGAGAGAGAGAGAGAGAGAGAGAGAGAGAGAGAGAGAGAGAGAGAGAGAGAGAGAGAGAGAGAGAGAGAGAGAGAGAGAGAGAGAGAGAGAGAGAGAGAGAGAGAGAGAGAGAGAGAGAGAGAGAGAGAGAGAGAGAGAGAGAGAGAGAGAGAGAGAGAGAGAGAGAGAGAGAGAGAGAGAGAAATATTTATATAATTGTGTATGTATTTATGTTAATGAAAAATACTACAAGCATTCGTATCTATTATATATGATCTTCATTCGGCTGATCCTGAAATGCAAGAAATTTGAAGGGTTCTGTGGTTCCGCGCTTAAGCACGTTTTCGTTCATTTTCAGCGATAGCAGCATTTCACCACAATCTTGATTTGAGGTATCCTGAAAAAGTTTATTAAATCTATTGAAATTTTACAAAACTAACATTTATACATTTTAATATACTGTTGCCATGGTCACTATTTGCTACTTGATGCTGATTTTATAACAGCAATCTGCTTTCATTTTTGCTGGCCTAATAGTTATTTCTACCGAGTTAGAAATGGGAAGATTTCACTGGAAGGGAGTTAAAGATAAATGGGCAAAAACAATAAGTAATGTTTAAATCATCTATGAAGTAAAATCAATAAAACAATATTGCCAAATATAAAGATGTATGATGGACTGTAGAACTGACGCTAGCCAAATGGCACACAGCGCTGCATGAATCAGATCAGCTCAGAATTGGTAAAAAGTCCATTTGCAAACCAGAAATGAAAAATACATTCAGCAATAAGTGCAAAGATTCCGTAATTTTCAAAAGCCTTCCACAGCTGTAATTTTCGGCGTTTATACTGGACATATATGCAATGCTAGATGTCATAAATTGAAGGTATGTTTCGTGTCTAAGCCAGATAACGCCTAAATCAGGTTTGTTGTATGAAAATTTGAAGGTCATGATTTGATGGATATAATTCTATTATGTAAAGAAATACTACATAATGTACATAATGCCACTATTTGCCTCTTGCGCTGCGACGTTAGATGATTGAAACTCTAAAATAGCAAAAATTCCAACGTGGTATCATGAAATAAAGTTGTTCACCTGACAGTCAAGCAAAATAGCAAAGAAAATTTAAGCAAACAATTATGCAAAATAAATTTCATATGAGTATGCCCAAAAACGGAAACTCAATAAATCCAAAACGAAAAAAAATAAAAATGAATAACAGAAAATTCTTCTCTTTTTTCCTACTGGGCTCATAAATAATTCTATATGTCTGTTAAATAGAAAATGTAGGATGATAAACAATGTTAGTTTTTTAATTAGTTATTTTGAACGAAGATTTTTTATTGGTCGTATATAATCCTCGCTCTAAAAAAATGTTAAAAACCTCCTATCTTTTCAAATACATAACGTGAGTTAGGTGGGCCAAAACTTACAACGATGTAAATGCGAAGCTGAAAATAGCATAAAAAAAATATTGTGAAGGGATGTTATTCTATAAAATTATTACAACAATTATATTTGTAATGTGCATGTCTGCTGATCCTGTTGCAATTGTAGACGGACTTGCATTATCATAGCCACGGGGGAAGAAAACAATTCAAAATTATTATACAAAACTTGGGAATTCCATGGACGATCTGAAATTATATACCGTATAATGAATACTTCCGTTTTTTCGTGGTAGGGTAAGATTTCAGCATGCTTCTTTACCGGGGTCACGCTGCCTACATCGGCTTGGTGCGGCTGCCACCTAATGTATAGTTGACGCGATACAGCTTTTCTTACTCAGCCGCTGGATGCCAGGACAGACGCTGTTTGAGCCGCACCTCCTTGGTGGACAGACGCTCGGCACGCACCTCCTCAATCTAGCTGAAGTCAGAAGGACAACGGTGCCTAGGCTGCACTACCAGCTAAGTACGCAACCCTTAGCTGGCGGTTTTTGTCATCTCTTGACCCGTGGAAGCATGAGGTAGGAACTTGTGACCTTGTGAGGACCATAGCTATGTTGCGGGGACGTACGCACGCTCCATCCCAGTTGTCTATTCACCATTTTGTAATTGATGTAGTGCCTATAAACGTGGGTAATGTATATAAGCAATACCAAATGCATTTTACGGTGACAAGGGCAGGGGAGGGGTTTGTCGAGGGGAGGTGGTGTGAGCCTGATTCCTTGACGTTTATATAGATGGCACTGTCTGCCGAATGTGCCTTTTCAGATATTCCTTTTCTGTTATTTGAAATGGCTGTAACTTGATCGGCATTTTTGAACCATGCAGTCGTAAAACACTCTATCTGGATCAAAATGTTGATTCCGGATGTGGTTATTAAAATACCGCTGGAGCGCTTCCTTATAATCCCCAACTACTTTTCGACAATGGAAATGATAAGTAAATTAAATTATACTTACTAAAAAAAATCGCGCTGTCTTACATCCCCCTGCTGCATTTTACCGAGAAGTTGCTCCATTTTCACCGTTTATTTACCGTTTTTTCACCGTTCCGCAAAAAAACATACGCCTTACTCCATTTGTGAATGAAAACAATATGGCGCTTGGCGGTTGCCGGTTAAAATGCCGAGCCTCGGCTTACAACACTGCTAAACCGATATTTCGGCATAATAGGCACCTGAGGTCGGTTGAAGTTTGGTTAACGTTTGTGCTTGACTCCTAGCGTTGCCGAGAATCGGTTTAATAACGAAAGTTGCCCGATATCTAAGTTTCAAGTGATTCTGAGACTCAACATCGTTCGATTTTTTGCCGAGTAATCAGTTAAATATAAAAATGCCAAGTGAGTTCAGCTGAAAGCCCGTGTATAACTTTTAAGTATGTATGACATACGTAAATATGTAAAGCAAAGGAAGTAGCCAAACTAATTTGATAAAATTCGTTCAATTCAAAATGACCGTTAACATTAGATGTGTGTGTGTGTGTGTGTGTGTGTGTGTGTGTGTGTGTGTGTGTGTGTGTGTGTGTGTGTGTGTGTGTGTGTGTGTGTGTGTGTGTGTGTGTGTGTGTGTGTGTGTGTGTGTCCAATCTAACACCCATCGGCCGGCAATGGTATTATGGAAGAAATCTGTTTACAACAATCATTCAAGTGACCATTGGAAGCAGCTTTAATCCGGGAGCTAGAAAGTGATAGCTCTACTGCAGATCCAGCAACCCATTTCAGAATGTCTGGAGAGTCACGCCAATTCCGAGGTTTCTTTCACATACAACAAGCCCCGCATGTAAACATTACCGATATCATTTGGATAAGGGCACTGCAACACGCTTCCAGATTTGGAAATTTAAAATTTCCAAACCAGGCACGTATTAAGTATTTTTTGAAAATAAGATTTTTGTTATATAGTTAGATACGTCTCACCCGTGTTCGCCTCCTCAATCACACTATCTTGTTCATTCGGAAAAATAAAAAATTTCGACGTTGATTCGTGATTAATTTCATGCACTCGCGATTAAATATGCGCAAAAATTAACGTTACTAAACCGCCCGCTAGATATGCAACCTGCATAACAAAACTCTGTACACCCCGTGGTGAATGCACCTAAAATTATGTGCAAGCTTTTCACCCGCCCATGCGCGTTGTTTTCGTTTGCTGCTTCTGACCAGCAAATGGCCGTTCTCTACATTGCACTAGTATTCTTTTTTTTCACTCCACACTCTGCCAATAATGCAAATCCCCGTTATGTGGCGACTTTATATCGAGTCTCAAAACTGCTAATAATCATCGATTCACTCGCGAAAAGCGCAAAAACCCTCTAAACTAATAAATTATGCCCGAGTGTCACAATATTACCACTAATAACAAAAACTAAGCTGATTTAACTCTTCTTCCAGGTGCGGGGGCGAAGCACAAAAACAAACAAAAAACGGGGAAATACTAACTCACTCACACATTTCGAGAGGGAATCGATTATATTCACTACGGCTTACACAATTTTCGCGGAGATATTATGATTTCACTGTTAGCTCAAGTTAAATTACGAATTACTGTTTGATTTTTTTCGCGTAAACGACGCAGCAAAAAACAAAACACGTCAGTTTCGAAGCACGGCTTGCTGCGATTAATGACCGTTAACATTAGATGTGCTTCTAAATTCTGGAAGGAAATATAACCCATGCGCTCTATATATTTCTTTTTTTCCATTTCAACTTCTCAACCCAAAATCCCCAAATTTTCACACAAAATTTTGACCCCAAATCCCTCCCCCCCAAATTTTTGAAGATGTTTGACCTGGTTATTCCTAGACCATCAACTGTTCAAACTAGCCCTATATCAAATCAATTTTAATTTAAAGTCCATATAACCTCCCACTCTCCAGTCCACAACTGGCAATCCGTATTGGTTGCTACATTCTTCACTCCCGTTACACACGCCGTAGTACATACCGTGCTATTTAGGTGGGGTGAGGAAATGAAGCAGTGCAAATGCAAAACAGATGCTGGGATTTTCTGCTGTGACTTAGCCCTTCATGAAATCGTCCCCCACCCATCTATCGGTTTAATTTAATGGTGTCATCACACTGAATCGCACACACTTTCCTCATTGATAACCCTTTAGTAATAGTGCAGCTCCAGCTGGCATGTGCAACTACGCTAAACTTTCCTACTGAAAGCACATTACGTGATCATTTTCCTGATAAAACACATTCCGTAAACGAACGACAAACGGTGCTTGTTTGATATCATGAAAGAGTTCGCCTGTTGATGATTGGTTTAGTTTGTAGGCTCGATATCGAGAGAGTCTACTTTGTTTCTCTTCCCTAGCTCTATTCCCCGCTTACATCAACTGGTAATGTCTCATTCGAAACCTCAAACTCATTTAATTATTCATGTGTTCTAATCCGTGTGCAACTTACCATATATTGGCCCATGTTCGGCATGTAATAGGCATACCGTTGCGCATCTCGGATTCACTGAGCCAGGATGACCCAATTCTGAGATAATTAAATTTGTAGCTGAAAATAACCTCCATCTCCTCAAATGGTAATTCCGACCGGGACGTTAAAGTCTGCGTAAAAATCAAGCACTTGGAGCAAACTGGAGCCAACTCATCAGGCCCGGTTTCAAATTGGAGTGTTCAGTCAGAAATCTAATTTCCTTCTGGTAATGAGAGAATCGTCACTTCCCGCTGCTGCTGCTTTTTCTGGGTAGGTAATTCTTTGCCTCCTTCAAAAGTAAGCCACCCAGCTGCTTTCGGCCAAACGACGAATGTGGGTCACGCTGAATATTTTAATGAAGTTCTTTTCGCATACTGCTGTTGTTACTGTAGCTGTAGTATGGTGTCGAATGATTCTTAATGGCAGGAAAAGTGCAGCAGTAGAAAAGGAAGAAGTTGCACGTTACCCCGTACAAGTGGATCCAAACTGGCTGAAGGAAATTCAAGCATGACTTGCTGGAAAAGAAAAATCTAATGGAACTTTGGCTCTTTGGTGAGTTTTTGCTGGTTGCTTCTTGGTAGCACGTACTGGTTCTAGTTGGAAGCGTGTTGACTGGGATAAGTGAATATAAAAGAGTTAAAACTGACTGATGTTTTCAGATGTTTTGGTTTCAATAAATAACTTCTATAATACCTATATGTAAATAGGATAAACTTGGATGCCCCTTTCCCGTAGTTCATTTTAATGCAGCCATAATTGCCAAAACCTTTCGACACACAGTTTTATCCCAATTTTATTTCTTAAAAAGGTTTTATACTTGTTGAAGTTCTCCCAAGCTTGCATTCGGGACGATTATTGTTTAAATATTATATACACTAAAATAACCTACTCATAAAAACCGAACTCTTCTGGATTTTTTTATGCAGATAAAGAAAATTCTATGATTACGCGATGCACGCATATTTCGACATTGTTTAGATTCTTACTTACTGCGTCAACGACTACAATGTTTTGTGGGAGATGAGCATGATTGACCCCCCAAAGGTTGCTACTCCGTTATTGCTAGCGCAGCTGATATAACACAGTGAACCGGAGCTTGGGACAAACATACATCCTCAATTTGTAAAAACTGGCGATCCTAAATTAAGACAATAGCGGCGTCGGCCCCGCCCGAATGCAGTCCAAATAAGGAAAGGGTAGGAATGTGTTGACAAGATATGTAGTTGCTATATTAGAAGCCGAAAAATCCTTCCACGAGAAATCACTGGAATGTTGAATATAAGGGTTGGGTTTACTCAGTGTTTTATATAAGCTTTATATAATTTCATTAGCTACAAGCACCTCCATCCCGATGGGTGAAATTGCTGTAGCCGGGTTACACCACTCACTTTTAGACAGTAATGCAACTTTGAAAAGTGTGAAAACATTCTACAAAATTGAGCAGAACTTGAAAATTAAATATCACAACAGGCACACTTTGTTTCAAACGCTGCATAAAAGAATGCCTCCAATTTTTAAGCTCTTAAAGTTGAGCTAGCTTTGCTGATGTCATAATACTACCATCTATTGTAGCAAGGTAACTTTCCATAGCAGTGGAATAATCTGAGAAACAATTTGATCAGGATTCTATTATTGTTTGTGATCTGTATGAAGGGTGAAAAACGTTTGGGCGGGCCCGTAAGCAGAGACACTTACGCGAAACCCGCGAATATAGGGAAAAGAATCTCCTTCCAAAAGCAAGGTCACATAGACAGCACTAGAATCGAGCCCTCGATTGACAGAATAAACCCAATAGATGGGGTCGAAGAGCCCGCCCTCGTTCTGCGAAATGTTAACAATAGGGAGGAGGCAGTCCCATGCACCCTATTCAAATCGTTTTACTTGAGTGCCCTGATGGTCCCTCCTTTTCCCAGTTATATTTTATTTAATATGCTAATTTATTCAAACTTCAAACTCAAATGATACATCCAATGGATTTTTACTGAAAAATAAATAAAAATTAGATGTGTATTAATATCCTTCTAGTCCTGGAACAGCTGAAAACAGACTAGATCCTTCCAAATATCAAAGATAAATTTTCAATAAAAGATATTATTTTATAAAACATATTGGAATATTTTTCTGTATACTGTTCTAGTAACATTTTAAAGATAGCAATTGGAGTGATCGATTGTGTAAGTGTCTCTGCTTACAGGCCCGCCCAAACGTTTTGGCCCTTCACACAGAAGCTTGATGATCACAAACAATAATAGAATCCTGATCAAATCGTTTTTCGGATTATTCCACTGCTATGGAAAGTTACCTTGCTGCAATAGATGGTAGTATTAAATCATTATCATAATCATCACCATTTTTCGTTGGGTTTCGAGGCTGTGGTAGGAACCGGGAATAAATTTCTTTACCCTGTTCAGTTTCACAACGAAAACGCCGAAAAGAAAACGCAGATAGAAAACACGAACATTTAAAATTCACAACTGTCACTTATGTTAAAAACACTGTAAACTTCATTTGAAAATCACCAAGTTGATTTTTGTGGGTTCTATAAAGAAATCTCACAGAAAATCAATAATTCAGGTTACATTTTACATATTTCAATACCATCAATGGCGCCTGAAATTAGGGAAGGTAATACAGAAAATTTCACTGCTTACCTTGAGCAGCATGAACAATTTTGACTTCCATGCGTAAAACACTTATAATTTCAAAACGTTAAAAGTTATATACAAGCAACTTAAACGCGTAAAATAGCATTAGCTGATTTCGTTTCGCCATGAAAAAATCTTGTTCATATTTTTTTTATGTTTGTACATTTTAGTACCGTGCTTCATAAGAATGCAAAATTTTAATCTCGTAGAACATTCGTTTGTCATATGCAAGTGTATTGCATGTTTTCTTCATGCTAAAATAGGTTCATTACACATATGTATTTAGTATTTGCGATGATAATTATTACTTGGGCACACACTTCGAAATTATTTATTTTACACGAGACCTAATTCATCTTTGTGAAAAATTGGGAAACGTAAAAAAAGGTTTCGTGTAAAATTATGTCTCATGAAACTGATACACACGGAAGTCGACAATGAGTGTGTTTAATTGATTTTTTTTTCTCATGTCTTTCAACTCATTCTTATGTATAAAAGGACGCTTGCATGTGTCGGTCACAGGGCATCGCCATTTACAAGACATTTTGGTAGTGTGCAGAACATATCACATAGTTACAAGCATGCTGTAGGAAGCATCCATAGGACATAATATTTGTCTTATGGATGTTTTATTAAACATGATTGACCGCCCGAGGTTGCTAATCCGTTGTTGCCAGATCAGCTGTTATTACACAGAGAACCAACAGATGATGCTTGGGACTAACATACATCTTCAATGTGTAAAAACTTTCTGTTCCCAATCTAATGCAATACCGGCGCCGGCCTCGCCCGAATGCAGGTCAAGTAGGGAATGGGTAGGAATATGTTGACGTGATACTCGCCTTATTGGAAGCCGCGGAATCCACTGAACTTCCACGAGCTATTGGGGCCACTCACAGAGTGTAATAATAGTATTTCATTAGGAAAACAAGGTAATTCATCTCAACGCTTGAGAGCCAACTTGGACCGATCTACACCTTTATTTATTTATTGTACACCATCTTCGACTATGTCGTACAGACTGATTACTTAGAATAACTTAATCTAAACCTCTAATTCTAGCACCAAACACATTTTTGGACAAAATAAAATCAAATTCGTTACATACATCATTAAAGGATCGCAAACAACAAAGTTAAAACAATGATTGAATTCGAGGTTCGTTCTGTGAAACGGAATTGCCAGTAATGGGGAGTTTCGGAACCGACAAGGATCACACGCACTTAATTCTCTAGGAGTTTGGGACAATCCACGTGGCCCATTATAAGGTGAAGATGAACAACCGTTGTAGTTGTGAAGTTTTTGTGTGAGGGTTTCCCAAACCAATCAACTTCAACCGGTCGAGATGATCGGTGCAACAGCTCTGTATAATACTGAGTAGATTAGCTTTTCGAAAACATTTCTAAGAGTGCAAAGTATGGATACTCCACGACAATTTTCGACACAAGTGTAACTTCCGGACTTATGGATCGGTACTATGGACGCCATTTTCCATCCAATTGGGAATGTTCTG
>JAHHFK020004388.1:0-31878 GCA_024533555.2 Aedes koreicus | reverse complement strand
GAACAACTGCCTTAGTAAATGTTGTCCATGATATATACATAGCAATTTTGACGACAACTTTTGCACTGTCATGGTATTTCTGGAAACACTCAAAGTTACTCCTTTCGACCTTTCCGCAGTTCAACTCATCACATCGTTTCTGCAAGGTCGGAGCCAAAGGGTTAAACTAGGGTGCAGAAACGTCATCAGATACGGTCCTTCGTGATGGAACCTCGCAGGGATCGTGTCTCAAAGACAGCTTGCTCTCCACCCTCAAATATCACCTGTACGCTGACGATTTGCAAATTTACATCTCTCGGGTCCATTCAACGATGTGGATAGGCTGGTATGCGGAATCAATGAAGACTTGGTTGCAGTCGAACGTTGGGCAGTCGAAAACAACCAAATCCAAATCCAAAGAAAACCCAAGCCATAATCTTTTGCAAATCTGGGCAAGTCACCCCCACAATTGACATCACATTTTGTGGAGAACCCATTGCAGTGACTGACAAGGTAGTTAATCTCGAGCTGCTCATGGACAGCAACCTCAAATGGACAGGACAAATCAACGAGACGATCACGAAGGCGTACAATATTCTGCGTACTTATCGACGGTTCACTCCTGTACTGAAGGATCAACTGAATAGATCGTGTGGATCAGGTAAAAGATTTGGGAGTTATTCTGGACTCTAAACTTTCATACAAGCAACACATCTCGTATGTGGTTGATAAGGCGTCGAGGACATTGGCCCTCATCTTCAGGATAGCAAAAAAAAATCTCCGACATCTACTGCCTCAAATCACTGTACTGTTCGCTGGTGCGATCCACATTGGAGACCAGTACAGTTTGGAACTTAAATTACAACAATGGTGCTGAGAGAGTCGAGTCCGTTCAACGATGCTTTCTTCGATTTGCCTTAAGGATCCTGCCGCGGAGGGACCCGTTTCATCTGCCCAGCTATGATGAGGTGACTGGAGCTGGAGATCTGGAGCTTCTCCGTACCGGACGCTTTTTATTGCAGATACATTACAAGGCAGAATCGGCTGCTCTGCCATCCTGGAGCAAATAAATGTTAACGTTCAACCTAGAGCGCTTCGAAACAACATGATGCTGATACTGCCTCTCCGCCGTACCAACTACAGCATGAACGGTGCCATCGGTGGATTACAGCGTTGAATACTACCGGGCCTCTCCTCTGTTCGACTTTCACCTTTCACGCCAGATGCTGCGTCGGCGTTTTACTACGTTTTTCAATGGTGCTTCCGGTGTTGACTAACTATATCACCGTATTTATGTACATGTATCTTATTATTTGACCCTACGCTTTAACATGATTTATTTTCAACATCATTGAAGCCACATTGAGCCTGTTGATGTCAACAACAATCAAACTATCCCATCAGATCCGACTGAAGTTGGTTCAAGCTGTAGTGGTACGTATGTTCACTTACTGCGACGTCAATTATTACCCTGGACGTCTACGGTCAATTTACTGATTTTCGTCTTCCAGTGAGTCGTTGTCATTGCTTCGTACTTCTGGAAACGATCAAACACGTCCGATTTTCGCTTTATGGGCTGTATAACGGCGAAATGGGTATAGTTGTCTGTAAACCACACGAAATATATTAAACCGTCCCAGGGTGGAGGATCAATTAGCCCGCACATATCAGAATGTACCCCTTCCAACGGTCGTGTGGCTCGTTCTCGGGTACCACCGAACGGTTCTATACATTGCTTCCCAAGCACGCACGTGGTGCAGAAACCAATACGTTTCGGCTTCGGTTCGAGCCCTGTCATCATGTCATGTCTGACCAGGGCATCTATAGCTTGCTGAGTGGCGTGTCCTAGCCGATAATGCCATTTGGTACTCACCACCAATGTACATAGTGGCTGACCCTCCAGCAGTTCCAACTCTAGCTCGAGCTCGTAACTGGGTAACAGCAATAACGTCGCCATCGTGCTTTATTACCGCTTTTTCAATGCCATCGTTCCGTGTGAATAGCACATCTACCTATGCCAGCTTTTAACAACTTTTTCACCGATAGCAGGTTGCCCCTCAGATCATAACGTTCTTCATTTCGAACCTTGTTTCGTGATAGCTTTCACGATGCCTTCGTATTCATCAACCAATCCATTCTTAGCGACATCGACGACAAATGGCTCCTTGAGTTTTCGCACCGCATGCAAATAGCTCCTGTTGTTTACAAGGATGTCGCTGCACCCTGAATTATAGACGAAAATTGCGCTTTCGTGGTCCTCGGCCGGTTCGGTTCGATTCAACATAAAGGTAACGGCTTTACCTGTCACTACGGCATAAGCATCACCCTCGGATTTCTTGATCCGGCACTCTTTCTACATAATGGCCAATTTTTCCGCAGCGGTGGCATTTTCCATTGAATTTCTTCGGCTTCATGCTTCGACCACCAACGAGACTTCAACAGACTTCTCTTCAATCGAGTAGTCCGCTCGATCGTCGCGCTTCGATTCCTAACCTCGCAACGGTTGTTTGACGGTATCCAAGGGGAGCTCTTTTTCAACGATATTTTCGAAACTGTCGGGAAGCGTCAGGAATAGGTGGGAAACCAGATCATTTTCCTCCAGCTTTACTCCTGCTGATTTCAGCTGTTGTACCAGCTCGACGCGCAAGAGAATCTGGTTCACCATCGACTTCTTCTCAAATGTGTCTTCCAACTCTTTTCACATCGCTCGGTTCCAGGCACTCGTCCTCTACGAATCCTACCAGCAGAGATTTGGCTTTTCGGTCCAGCTTCAAGAATTTATTCCTCGGTTAACCTTCTGCCGGCGCAGCCTCCGTAAGCGCCTTCGAAACTTCGGCGGCTTCCAAAAAAAGCTTCACTCGGAACCGCCAGTTTCCGTAATTTGTCCCAGCTCCGTAAATAACTAAATATTTAAATATGAATAACTAATTAAGATTGAAAAACTAATGAAAATTGAGAGAACAACATATTAATGGAACCGTTCGCTTCGAGGTCCTCCTCCCTCAATCTCTGTCTACCTAGTTTACGCTCAACTACTTACGCACACTCCTTTTGTTATTCCAGCAACTGCAACTGCGACGTACGACTACGGATACGGTCGTACCACCCAAACGTACGACACCAGTAAGACGTACTATCAGCAAGCGGGCGCCACTGGTTATACGACGGCGCAAGCCGCATATGACACTTCCGCAGGAGGTGCCCCTAAGGTAATCAACTTCCAACCGCCAGCCCAAGCCACGTACGCTGCTCAACCACCGCGTACCACCATCCAATCGGCCAAGACCGCAGGCGCGCAATACACGGGTCAACCGACGGCCTACGTTCCACAAACCACTGGTTACTCGCATACGGTAACCACGGTTAACAACGCTCCAAAACCGGCTGCAACAGCTCAAACCGTCGGTCAGAACACCAACTATTCCGGTTACGAAACGGCCCTCTATAGCGCTGCAACCATGTACGTTGCTCAACAGCAAAACACTAAACCAGCCAATATCGGTGGTCAGCAGGGAGCCGGGGGTGGATGGCAAGGGTAAGTTCTAGCCAATACAATCAACCCTAAACTGAAGGATTTCAATCGTCCTCTTTTTTCACCAGGTACAAGAAAGGCGGCGGTCAGCTAGGAATGCATCCGTTTAAGATTCGCAACAAGCCTCCCCCAAAGCCACAACCGATTCACTATTGTGACGTGTGCAAGATTAGTTGCGCAGGTCCACAAACATATCGGGAGCATTTGGAAGGTCAGAAGCACAAGAAGCGGGAACTTCTATTGAAACAAGCTACCGAACCCGGTACTGCAACTCCGGCACGGCCTCCGAACAGTCTGCACTGTGAGCTATGCGACGTGACGTGCACCGGAAACGATGCCTATGCGGCTCATGTCCGTGGTGCTAAGCATCAGAAGGTTGTAAAACTCCACACCAAACTTGGAAAGCCGATTCCAGCATGCGACCCTGCTCCTAACACCGAGGAGAAGAAAGAAGGTGAAGTTGATGAACACGATGAACATGTTAAGCCTGTTGGTAGTGAGTACATTGAGGAAATCAAGGACGACGAAGGCAAACTGGTCAGCTTCAGCTGTAAGCTGTGCGAATGCAAATTCAACGATCCCAACGCAAAAGAAATGCACATGAAGGGACGTCGTCACCGTTTGCAGTATAAGAAAAAAGTTCAACCAGATCTGTTCGTAGACATTAAGCCAACGTTGAAGCAGAAAAAGATGGCTGAAGCTCGAGCCCATCGCCAGGCTTTGCAAGAGGAATATTGGAACCGTCGCCGTATGGCTGAGGCCGAAATGGACGATGGTGAACACGGGATGCGTCAGTTTGGACGACATCCGTTCTTCGGAATGTTGCCAGGTCGTCGTCCAGAATCGTCCGACGATCGGCATGTTGTGGCACGTCACGCGGAAATTTACCCGAAAGAGGAGGAACTTCAAACCATCCAGCGCATTGTGTCACACACCGAGAGGGCCCTAAAGTTGGTTTCGGATGCGATGACAACTGGCGGCGTGAAGGAGGAAAAGAAGGAAGCTGAAGCCGAAAAGAAGGAAGGTAAAGCCGAGGAACAAAACAAAGGTGATGCAAATGCAATGATATCCTTCCACAAGGAAGCCGAAGGCAGCAACGTTCGCCTGCTAAAAGGAGTTATGCGCGTTGGATTGTTGGCAAAGGGTAAGTGCGCATTGCTCATGTAATTTCAGATCAAATAAAAGTTTATGTTTCTTCATAATCAGGACTGCTCCTGCATGGTGATAACACGGTACAACTAGTTGTATTATGTGCTGAAAAACCGACAACATCTCTGCTGAAACGCGTCGTAACCGAATTGCCCATCCAGCTCAAGAAGGTCACCGAGGAGCAAAAGTACATCGTCACTATGGCTCCGGTCGAGGGTGCCGTTCTGGTATCGGACGGAACAATAACGGTGAAAATCTCTCTCACATCCCCACTGCTCCGCGAAGGTAAGTGCCACGCATTTGGTTCCTCCTGTTCTCCAAGGCATTCGCTATCTTCCTTTTATTCGTTTATCATCGGCCAGAAGACAAATCACGATTTCGAGTTACCAGTTTCAATGATACCATTCTGCTGCGGTCCAAAGTTGTCGAAGAAGAGAAGTCGGTTGGAATTGTTGTTTCGTTTTTTTTTTGCCTTTTTTTTTCCTTTTATTAAGTAGCCGAATAGTGTTCAGGTCCCAGAAACTGGGAAATTGGTGTTTCGAAATCGGTCAATTTCCGCCTACATGCGAAAGAAATATGGGAAAGATCAATTTCTCGATATTTTTTTCATTGTTGCGTTCTCTTTCTGGTGAATATACGGTGGAGTTGTGTGTAGATCGCGAGTGTAGGAGTTATGCTTGTTTTATTAGATGTCTGAAGTGTCAAAAACCTAGTACGATGCTCGTTTTACATTGGTTATGCATAAAAGAAAAGTCGATCGAATTGATGGTTCGTGTTCGAAAGAGAAATGTACTTCCAGATGTCTAACCAAGAAAACCAAACATGACTCGATCTACACACAAAACGCGCCACGAAGAAAGTCATTGCACTGTTGCTCACCTTCCTCCTCCCCAACTATTTCTGTTAACGATGTCGATGATAACCAAATAATGGATTGTCCAACGGAGTATTCATGCGATAAACTGCATGACCGTGCTGAAATGATAACTAAAAATAAAAATTGGGCGATCAAAATAGTTTAATCGATATCAAGTCATACGATACGAGTTTCCCTTCCTATCAATAATGTTTGTGTTTCTGTGAATGTCATCGAACTCCGGAACTAATGTATCACACCACCTGGGAATGTATGGTGTGACTGGCATGTAGATTAGACTATTTTTCGCGACATGCTTGTTATATCGATGGAGAACAAAATATCTGACGTAATCATCGACGGTATCGTACGGATGGATTGAAAGTATCCTGTTGCATCTTGACCGCAAGTTATCTACTACCAGACTGAGTCCAAGCATTGAAGGATAATTTGTTCGAGCTAATCCATCCCAAATCAAATCCAATAGTCGCTAAGAACCGAGAAGACGCTAGAAACACAATCATACACCGACCAGTGCACAGAGGAAAAACAAGCAAACTGGATGTCATCAGTTATTGATTGTTGTAACACGGGTCGTAGTCAAGCTAATCGTATTTCTGCATCAACCGACTTTACCAACCAGTTCATTTCTCCCTCGAAAGATGACATCCAGCGTTGGTGTTTGGATAATGATGCATTGATGGGCCAAATCGACAAAATAATGCAGTGCTTCATGGATTAGCTAGGTGCACATAAATCTAGCCAGATAATAGGTACCCCTCATAATCACCAAACCACAGAACAATCGAACAAACCAAAGCAGCAAACGTATATCTAACTGTTCTAGGTGCTCCAAAACATCTCCCTGTCTGTAGAACCCGAGTTTTAAATATGAGTAAACAGGATTTTTGACCATCTGAATCAACCTTTCCTGAATGTTCTTTCCATAAGCGATTAATGGTAGTTATCGTTGCGATCAACTACAAAATTCCAAATGCCAAATATTATTCCGATTTCCATTTTTTTTTTCAACTACAAGCAGATGACTATCATTGATCCCACTTGAAAATCCAAATAAAGGAAATATGTAATCTCACTAGTGATTTGTCTTTTGTGCATCGGTTGCAAAAGAAAAAAAAATAATATGGTCAAACACCCTGTCAATAATCGATTCCCTTCTTCTTTTTATGTTACCTTTTTTGAAAAAAAAACTAAAAAAAAATCCGTTGGAAACAAAACATTAAAAATACACAGAAGCAAACAGTACAGCTGCAAACGAGCAGGTCACCCAGGGCTCGGAAGATTTACTGCCACGAGAGCCCTGTCTCCAGGCACTAGCCGCCCTGCGACACGCAAAGTGGTTCCAGGTTTGTGTAATTGAAACTCTTTACTTATTATCTTTTACCTTTACCTATTAAACAACAGCAATTAACAGTCGTTTACTATATACATATATACTTCCTTTGAGTTTTGGGTACTGAACGTTTTCCCAGAAAATCATCAATGTTAGTTTATTCGGAACTAAGCTTAGCCTATCTTCTATTTCATTTAAACTTTAGTTCTCAATGAACAGTTGCGTTAGTAGGGTTAATTGTGTCACGGTTATCGTTTAATTTCGCGTAGTTTAGCCTCTGAAATGTGTCTCATAAAAAGTGCCGTCAACAGAAGTTGTATGATGTTAGTTTCGTGCATTAGTACCTTATATAAACAAACAGACAATATTAAATTGGAACTTAGAAATACTTTGATGCGTCATCAAAAAAATGCGCTTTTCGTCTATTTCATCGCATTATAAAATGCTCTCAAACAGCTTACACATTGTACCAGTTTAGCTTAGGGTTTTAGGGAAATAGCTCGATTTTTACCTGATCTATCCTTTTTGGTCTGAGGCGCTTCGTGGTCTATTTGCATTGAACCTAAAATATGCAAGCAACACCTTTCATTCGCAAAAAAAAAAAACAGGGGGCGTTGGTGCATAAACCAGGGGTGGCATGGCGCAGCTCGAAACGAAGGGCTTTTTGTACGAATGCTTGTGAGAAAAGTTCTTCGTTTAGAGATTCACAATGCGACCCCAGGTCTCGTGTCTGCAGCGCCTTGTAGATAAATTAAATGAAATTTATTCGACCGAAACATGCAGAGTGCGTTTCTGAATTTCTTAACCGGTGGCTGTCACCAGTAAGCCCCAAATACGTTTCGTAGAAGACGCTTCCAAGGTCATGCCATTATGCCTTCATTTGGAGTATTATCTTATTACGACGAAAGTTGTGCGAGGTTTATGAAGCTGTCGAAAGGCAAATCTGGCTTCTGGGTAAGAACTTTTTTTTTTAGTTAAAAAATTTTTTTTTAAATTTTTTTTCACACAAAAAAATAACATGTTTTAAACCCAAATAAAACCATTTTCTTCTTCTCATAATAAATTCTCGCACTTAGTACCATAAGGGAACGTTCATTAATTACGTCACGCAAAAATTGACTTTTTGTAACCCCCCCCCCCCCCCCCATGTCACGTTTTTTGTATGGACCTTCAATTTTTTTTGTATGGATCGTCACGTTTTCTCGAACCCCCCCTCCCCCCCTACTGCGTGACATAATTAATGAACCTTCCCTAAGGAGCGTATATGGGGGGGGGGTTTTTTCCGCCGTTTTTAGGGGGGGAGCGGCCCAAAATATGGTGATTATAACTTTGTGGTGTTTTTTTCATTTTTGCGTATAAAAAACCCCCCCTTTTGAAGGGGGGGGGGGGTGGAAAGTTGCTCCTTTTTTGATTTTGGAATTCACTCTTCAGTTGTCAAAATGCCGTCCAAGCAAGAAGAGCAGCGTATCAAAATTTTGCTCGCGCATCGCGAAAATCCGAGCTACTCGCACGCAAAGTTGGCAAAATCGCTAAAAGTTGCCAAATCAACCGTTACAAATGTAATTAAAGTGTTTGGGGAACGTTTGTCGACAGCCAGGAAGTCTGGATCGGGGGGAAATCGAAAACCGGAAGCCGCTGAGACGACAAAGAGAGTTGCCGGTAGTTTCAAGCGAAACCCTAACCTATCTCTCCGAGATGCCGCAAATAAGCTGGGTGTATCGTCTACAACCGTGCATCGAGCCAAAAAACGAGCCGGACTATCGACTTACAAGAAGGTAGTGACTCCAAATCGCGATGATAAACAAAATACGACGGCCAAAGCGCGATCCCGGAGGCTGTACACGACGATGCTGACGAAGTTTGACTGCGTGGTAATGGACGACGAAACCTACGTCAAAGCCGACTACAAGCAGCTTCCGGGACAAGAGTTTTATACGGCAAAAGGAAGGGGAAAGGTAGCAGATATTTTCAAGCACACGAAACTGTCAAAGTTCGCAAAGAAATATCTGGTTTGGCAAGCCATCTGTACCTGTGGCTTGAAAAGCAGCATTTTCATAGCTTCCGGCACTGTCAACCAAGAAATTTACGTGAAAGAGTGTTTGAATAAACGTCTGCTGCCTTTCCTGAAGAAACACGGTTGTTCCGTACTGTTTTGGCCGGATTTGGCATCTTGCCATTACGGTAAAAAGGCCATGGAGTGGTACGCCGCCAACAACGTGCAGGTGGTCCCAAGGACAAGAACCATCCCAACACGCCAGAGCTCCGCCCAATTGAGAAATACTGGGCTATTGTCAAGCGGAACCTAAAGAAGACCAAAAAAACTGCTAAGGACGAGCAGCAGTTCAAGGCAAACTGGCTTTCTGCGGCGAAGAAGGTGGACAAGGTGGCTGTACAAAATCTGATGGCAGGGGTCAAGCGTAAGGCCCGGCAATTCGGATTTGGAAAAGCGGAAGCCTAACTGAATATTTTTCCGGAATTTTATACTAATTGAACTTGAAAAAGAAATTTAATTTGATTTTTTAAATAAACGATTTCACCGATTTACACGCGTTTTCCCTTGACCAAATTTTGACCGTATCACCCTTTATCCCGAATTTCTGGAACCCTAAGTGAATTTTTTTTTTTCAGAATTGGGGATTATGTTTTTGAATTTTTGAAAGAGCTTTGGAAGAATTCTCGAAAACGTTGTTGAAGTATTTATTAACTTCTTGAACTTTCATGAACTCTGCTTAACTCCAGGGAAGTTTGCTCACCGATCAAATCTGTTAAACGAGGTGAGATGGAAACCAAGGAATTGTAATTCCTACATGAGTTTTGAAGCTCCCTCCTAATCTTCGGCAATGCTCTCTGCTATACATACTTCAGGGTAGCTTCCTTCTGAACATTCGCTCCTGAATTTCTTGGAAATTCACACCTAACAACCTAGCCTAACCTCGCAAACTATCTGAGAAACATTTTCTTGAACTCCTTTTGTAAGCTTTTTCCTGAACTCAGTTTTTAAACTTCTGATAAGTCCCATCCTGAACTGATGCTCTCTATCACTTCTGAGAAGTTCCAACTAAACTTTTGGAAAGTTTCTTCAGAAACTTCTGCAAAGTCCTCTCCTGAAGTTCGGGGAAGTTCTATCCTGATCTTTGGAATGCTCCCTGCTATAGTTCTGGGACGTTCCTCCTGAATTTGTTAGAAATTCACACCAGACAAAAAGCCTAACGTCTCAGACTCGAATCTGAGAAGCATTTACTTGAACTCCTTCGGTAAGTTTTTTCCTGAACTAAGTTTCTTTCTAAACTTCTGATCCATCATGAACATCCAGGAAAATTGCTCCAAAACTTTGCGAAATTTCTAGGAAAATTCTTTAAATTTCTTGGAAGATTCTTTCTCATCATCTGAGAAGTCCTTAGTCATTCTACGGTAGATCAGGAAAGTGTTCTCTTGAACTTCAGGGAAGTTTGTTCCTGAATTTCTGCGAAACTCCTGTTCGAACTACTAGGAAGTACTCCCTATGCTACTGGAAAGTTTCTTGCTGTTCCTCGGCGAAGTATCTTCCTGAACTTCGAGAAAGCCTCTTTCTCAAATTCTGGAATGTTCCCTTCTGAACATTGGGGAAGCTCTTTAGCACTTCTGGGAAGTTCCAACTAAACTTTTGGGAAGTTTGTTCGGGAACTTTTGGGAAGTCCTTTCCTGAAATTCTGAGATGTATGATCTTAAATGTTGGGGATGTTTGTTTTTGAATCTCTGGGATATTCTAGCTTGAACTACTAGGAAGTCCTCTGTATACTTCTGAGAAGTTTCTTCCGGACTTTTCCGAAAAGTTTTTTTTTGAGGAAGTCTCTTCCGGAACTTCGAGAAAGTTTCTTCCTGAAGCTCTGGGAAAACTCCTTCTGGATTTCAAGGAAGTGTCCCCTATTCTGGGTAGTTTCTTCCTATACTTCTCGCAATCTAGGACCACTTTCTTCGGGGGGCCATTTCCAAATCCCAATTGCAATGTGTTGAAATTTTGTTTTTAGAAGTGCCTTTGAAACAAAAATCAGAGTTCTAAGTAGCGGGACTAAATGAAAACACGTTTGGTAAAAATGTTTTTTTTTTTTTCAAATTCAATTCTTTATTGCATTTTCAGAAAGACAGGTAGTGGCCCTTCATCTTCAATCTACCTCTAGATTCCCGGAACCCTCGCCATCATGCTCTGGGCCACCTTGAGGCCCACTTTCTTGGCACATCTGATGATACGGGATTTGAGTTGTTGACAGTATGGTAAAGGTTAGATATGCCAGCGGTCAAAATGGCCGCCCACACCAATATCTTGGGCTCAAACTTGGCTTTTCTGTCATATCTAACCTTATCGGGTGTAGTGTCGGTTTAAAGTACTTTCGGCACCGCCTTCGGAACTTCCCTTGGATTTCGTGCAGCTGCTTTTAACGTTTCACGCCCTCCGCCTTCAGAATTCTGACCACCGTTTTCTGCGACGTGTCGAACTTCTTGACCAGCTTCCTGGTGCTGGCGCCAATCTTGTTCTTGGCGGCAGCTTTTAATTTCGTCCGCTCCGTCGGCCCGGTTGTTTGTTGTTGGCCATTGGCCCTCCAGCGTAGAACCGTTAGAGACCATGTTATAAATCGTGGATTTCTTGTGGTCCTCCGTCAAAAAGTGCTGCGCCACCTTCGATTTCGGATGCTGTCCAAGCATCCGAAAGATGCGCTCCCGGAGAATACTCTGTTCCGCGACCTTCATCAAACAAACAAACGAAAACACACTGAGCACGAACAACGCCCACAGAAAGGAGAATAAAACCACACAGCTGTTTATTTCTGGTCGCGCGTGGCGTAAAACGTGATAAATCTCTTATTCCGTATCTAATTCCTATGCCTAAGTGGTACAATGTGTCGCAGAGGAACTGTCGGGTATTTTCCTTTCTTCGCTCGTGTCTTCCTTAACCGATTCAATACGGATGACTCAAGATTTAAATTTGCTGTCAAAATTCGACTTTTAGAGTTACAGACGAACTTTGATGTCTGCAAACTTGTTCAAAAATAACTCTTTTAACTACGAAAAATATTGAACAGGTATGGTAACGGACACAATGATGATCTAGATCATCCAAACTGTCCTTGAGTTCAGATCTTGATATTGTAGATGATCGACAAGGAGGTTTAGAGTGTTTTGACCGTACTTCTTTGCTGTAGAAGCTACAAGGACAATCTTAACACCGTTGCAGACATATTACAGTATTCTCGGAATATTTACGGTACTCCAAACTATTCTTGAGTTTAGATGTTGATGCTTTGCATGGTCAACAAGGCGATTTACGAAGTCTCCATCGTTGCAAAATGTTCCACGAAACTAAACTTTAGAACGCATCCATACGGTCGAGACATCGTAAATAACCGTGATAATATTGTCGAATATTATGATCTGAACTCAAGAATAGTTTGGAGTACCATGGGTATTCTAGAAGTACTGTAACATATCTATTACAGTGTTATCATGTCCCTTGGAGCTATTTCAACTCATAAGTACGGTGGAGACATCGTAAATATAGCCTTGCTGATCATGTAGAACTTCAAGATCAAAATTCAAGGATAGTTTGGAGTACCGTAGGTATTCTAGAAATACTGTAACATGTCTATTACAGTGTTATGATGTCCCGTGGAGCTATTTCAACTCATAACTACGGTCGAGACATCGTAAATAACCTTGTTGATCATGTAGAACAGCAAGATCTGAACTCAAGGATTGTTTGGAAGTCTAGAACACCTTAGAAAAAAACATTTGTTCGCAAATTTTATTCTTTTAAAGGCTTTTATCACTTGTTCAAACATGTAGACCATAAATTATGTTGAAATACGGTGTACAAAAAATCATTATTGAATCGGTTAAAAAATTACACTATCGGAAATAATTATAACACCACCATGTTATTTGCAATTTTTCGAAAAGTGTTCAAACAAGGATGATCAGTGATTGAGTTTTTAGAAACATAGTATTAAGTGTTACAATATGGGGTCAGAGGATGAAATGAATATTACGTTTTATTCAAATGTTATGCTTCATTTAATATTTTAAGGTGGAAATAAATATAACACCACTTCGTATAAAAACTTGTTTATTTAATATATTGCTGAAGGAATACATTATTAGAGGTAGTCAGTAGTGCGTTGCTTCACCTTTCTTCATGATTACTTCTTCCAGCCGCCTGGGCATCGAGGTAATGAGAGATTTTAAGATGTTCGGAGTAATTTTAGCCCATTCATCGATGATAGCTTTCCTCAGTTGTTTTGCATTTTCATATGTCCTGCCCTGTGCAAATACTGCTTGAGACAAAATTCCCCAAGCATTTTCTATTGGGTTCAGGTCCGGACTACAAGCCGGCCAGTCCATTACAGGAATGTTATGAGCCTTCAGAAAATTTTTGGTATTTTTGGCTGCGTGACAAGAGGCGTTGTCTTGCTGGAAAATTACATTTTCGTCCATGAACTCTTCTGTGAAAGGAATCAACACCTCTTCCAACAATTCGCAATACATTTCCGAATTCATTTTCGTTGAAATGAAGCATATCGGTGTTTTTGCAGCTTGGCTAATACCTGCCCAAACCATTACGGTCCCTCCTCCGAAGTTGCGAGATTCTCTTGTAGGCTTTTTCTTCCTCTTATCTTGCCAACAATTACCAGAACCATCAGGTCCATCCAAATTGAATTTTTTTTTCATCACTGAAAACCACTGTGGACCACTCATCATCCCAGAAACGATGCTTTTCGGCAAACCTCAACCGTGCATTTTTATGACGTGGAAGAAGTCGCGGCACAGGAACGGTTTTTCTATACGAAAGATTTTCTTCGGAGCTTAGAACTTGACGAATACGACGGCTAGTAACCGAAATATTCATATTCGCCTTAATTTTTGCAGAAGAAAGCTTGGAATTAACAGCGAGATGTATCATTCGGCGTTTATCTCTATCTGTCAGATATGAAGGACGGCCCGGTCGCTTTTTTGTGGCGTATTTAGAACCCAATCGAACATAGTTTGTCACGGCATCTCTACTCCTTCCTATTCTGCGAGCAATTTCGCGCAGAGAATACCCTTCCTCCTTCAATATGTCGATTTTACCACGCTCCTCGTCCGTCAAAATCGTTCCTTTAGGCATGGTCCTTGAAAATTTAGAAAATAATTTGTATAATAGCATGCACAAATATTTGTATTATTTTATTCACCAGAAATAGGCTTCACCCAATGTTATTGCCAATGAAAAAAACTGCAGTCGTAAGATAAGTCCGCTGAACAACAGATTTAATATAGTGGCGTTTTAGTTATTTCCACCCGTATATGAACAAAGCATGACTCCTCTGCTCACATATACAAATCAAGCGCAAAATCTTCACATTGTTTGGTAGCATGTATTAGTGCGCATATAACAATAACACTATTGAAGGGATAACTGCACTCAAAGAAAAGCTGGCATCAATAATGATGGTGGTGTTATATATATTTCCACTAGTGTAGTGTGCGTCGAGTGATGGAAGCTATAGCTTCGTCGATTCTGATCAACGGTCCCGGACTGTTGGATCCGTGCGAAAAGGAACCGGAGGATGCTCTTGTAAACCTTAGCAAACAGCAGCGAGAAGACATCACCGTTTCGGCTCAGATGTTCCTTAGATACATTGCCTTCCGACAGATTCACAAGGTGCTCGGAATGGAACCACTGCCGCCTCCAAAGTTTGTCGGAAACCGCAACTGGCGCTTCAATCGTAAGCGCAGGCGTTCCGGTACCGAGGGAGCCGATAGTGAAGGTAAGTTTCCCTCACCGAAAGGAATTGTAGATCACCGTAATCGATTTGGTGCACTTTCTCGTTCCAGCTGATGGTAAAATGGTCAAGAAGGAAGAGAACAAAGGTGACGGTGTCACCAACAATGCCGTCGTGGACATGGATACCGAAAGTGGAAAGTAGATTTGTAGGTTTTCTCCGTTGATAAGTAAGGTAGGTACTTTACAGCTAAAATTTTAACAAACATGAGAAGAAGGAAAAATCTTCGAAAGCAAACTTTTAAGACAGTAAAACTTTCAAATATTGGATTTAACTCTGCTATGAAACATATTATCTTACCATGGTAAGGACATAAATAATTCATTGAATGGAATCAGACATAATAAAATTAAGACCAAAAAGGAATATTAAGCGTCATAAAATGATTATAAAAAAACCTGGCTACATAAATTGGAATTTGTTTGTCCTCGAAGATTAAATGCAATATTTGAATTGATACGAGCGAAGTAGCCAGACGTCAACATTTCCTTTTATTCAGCCCATCATCAGGAATTCTATTCAGGTGAATCAGTCATAAATAAGAAACCAAAACCTAGGCAATCTGTTAGTTGTCAAAGTCAATTTTGAGAACGAAAATCCTCTATGAAATTTTGTTTCCTATCCTTGATTCCTAAAATATAACCTTTGCTATCAAATTTAGGAAGTGAGAAAAAAAAATGTAAGACTAACTTTAAAGAGAAGAAAAATAACGTCTTGGAATACAACAACAACAAAAATCATAAGTGTATTTAATCCTCAATTCAAATCAGATAGAAATTGTAACTAACATTAACACTGTATGAAAGTTTCGTGATCTTTGGAAGAAAAAAACCTCTTTGAACAACTGCAAACAGTATGATATTCAAAAGTAACCATGCAGCCTCCGTTGCACATGCAATGAAACGGCAGTGTGTATCGATTTAGTATCCTATTAGTAATACCCCCCGCAGCCCTTGAACTGAAAGGCGATGTAACGGACTGGTTAACCATAATAGGGGAAAAGAGGAAGAAAACCATCTGTGTAACGCACCTCTTATACACTTTTTTTTGTGAAGTGAGATGCACTAGGAAAAACAACTGGAAAATAGAGTACCCGAATACAAACACACAATAGTACTACACACACACACACACATTCAATACTGATCAGCTCCTGTATGGAACGATGATAGCGGTAGACTATACTTAGTTAGAGCTCCGGGGTTGATTGCAGAAATGAAAAAAAGGAAACGATACAACCTATACTACAATTCAATTTGAATCTGATTAAATGGTATGAAGACAAGAACATAGCCCACGACAACATCCTATACACGAATGTCAACCCGTTGAATAGGTGGAAGTCAGTCAGTCAGTGGAATCCATGATAGCAAGTATGTAATAAACAAATTTGAAGTATTTTCTTCTTGAAAGAACAAACCTAAACTTTGTCGAATCGTTGAATTTGATCCGAACTCTCCCTTGATTCTGTTTTTTTTTTTTGCGACAGTGGACCGTGTTGGTTGAATGGTTTATTTTATTTACATGGCATAACGTCACGATACTATAACATAGCCTGATACACAATATCCCTCCATAATGCCCGATTCGTGGCTGCTCCTCTCCAATCCCTTGTACCCCCTAGGTCTTGCTCCTTGATTCTCCCTCTCGCGGGTCAAATTTTTCACCTTGTCGATGGTGAGAGGGCTTATCTCATGCTATAAACATGCATGTGCGACCAAGAATTTGACCAGTAGTGAAAGTATTACATATTCTGCACATTTATTTCACTGCCACGTCGTAGAACGTTTATATAAAGGCACTAACATCAGGTGTGATACTGGCCGCAATTCACTCTTAGACTTTTTACTTTCAATCAAAGGGAAACGACTTAAAGTACACTTTTCATTTTCGTGGCAACTTATGTTGTTGTTTATCCATTTGTTTCATGGAATGAATAACCAAAATACCTGGTTTACCCATGGTGTAATAAGTGAAAGTAATTGCAAAATTTTCGAAAAGGGTGAATGTTTTGATCATGGTAAATATCTGACTGTTCGAAATGAAGCACAAAGCCACAGAAAACTGTTACTTTATACTGACGATGACAAGCATGTTTATTAGAGATAGGACGCGGAGGGCCCGCTTATGAAGCACGAGTAGTAGATTTAACCTTTCCAAGTAGTTTATTTTAGCAACAGTGCGGAGGGTCCGCTCAGTGAGGGTCTAGTGTTTGACTTACTATAGAAGAGGGGTGTTAATCACAGTAGTTCCATTTCACTTCTGGTTCAGTTCCATATCGGTTTCGTTTCGATTCCGTTTCGGCTCCATTTCGGTTCTATTTCGGGTCCGCTTTGGTTTCGTTTCGATTCCATTTCAATTCCATTACAATTCCATTTCGGTTCTATTCCGGTTCCGTTTCGAATCCGTTTTGCATCCATTTCAATTTCATTTCGATTCCGTTTCGGTTCCATTTCAGTGTAATTTCGATTCCATTTTATTTTCTGCTCAAGAATAAGTGTTTAAAGTAAAGGGTGGTTCAAAGGGAAATGGGCTTCATGACTCATTTAAATTTTGCAGCGTAAATCTCTCAAAAGCACTCAAGCACTCAATAACCTACATCTCCAATCCCCTCCCTACCCAATGGCGTTCAAGTAGTCCGCATAGACCAGTTCGCCATTACCCCTCCCTAACCCTCGGCTTTGGATTGACTTGCGCTCTCATTGCCCCACCAAACGCTGCAAAATGAAAATGAAAAATGAAAATTATTAGAAGATATTGCAGTGCTGTAGATAGCTAACATAGGCTCACCATTAAATTGAGGGTTGTCTAGAAATATCATTAGCTGTATGAATAATAAATATTATGCATACTCTTGTTGCAGTACTTCTTGGGGTTGACTTCAGTACTACTAGTTGTCAACATAGACTACATCAATGGCCTGAATGTTGTCCCTAAGAACTATTGTTTGGCAATTTACATGTCTTTTTGAAATCTAGTTACTACTGCATACGGCCTGGTGATGACTGCAGGACTGGGGGCTGTTAACTTAGACGGCACTTTGCCCCGGAACAAAGCTCGTAACATCTAGGATAGGGTATCAATTTGAGCTTCCATTTTACGACTGCATAACAAAACAACATCGTGGGAAAATTGAAACTGAAATTTTGAAAAATACTACGGTCCAATACTAATTACTTCAACTAGTGCTTAAGCGGCCAACATAGGCTATTGCTTCTAAGGTATTGGTCGTAGTAGAGGTGACGTTGGGAAAGGGTCTAGTCTTGACAACCAAGCTGTCACGCAGCTCCAGCTAGATACCCTCAAAAAAAAAAAAAAAAAAAACTCCCTTGATTTTGTTTTTTTGCGACAGTGGACCGTGTTGGTTGAATGGTGTTTTGTTTTTATGCTGGTGTGAGTTCGCATTATTAATCTCTGTGTTTCTATATTCATCCTATACTGAGTGATAATTTTGAAATTAAAAATGATTGTTTTTGACGTAGGACTACGTAGGAGCGTCACGAAATATGCTTTGGTTTTGAACGTTAATTACTAATTCATTTCATGACCGATTTTCAAAATCTTTGCACCAATCAATCTGGAATATTTCTAAGCATCCGTTTTAATACTGAAATTGATTGATTTTCAACATTAAGCTATTGAAAATAACGAAAATACAAGGTGATGTCTTATAATGTCAGATAATTTTCAGAATAAATTTACCAAATGCACATTTGGTGTATAATCCTAGCACAAACTTCATATTTAAGTAAGGAACATCTAATAGGCAGTCTAATGAACGATACATAACGGGTACACCTTCGGCCATTTTCAGCCTTATTCTGCGCGGCGCTCTCACATACGAGGTGTCAATTGTCGCCTCGTGTGAGGTGACTCTCCGTGCAAATCAAATGGAGAATAAGGCAGTCGTGGAGCTGTGCAGTGCAAGATCTGCTGTAGGAATGCATTTGGCAGTAGCAAGCACCCTGGAGGGTACACTGGCGAGCAGTCGTTGTCCAGATAGGTGTTGGTGCAGTTGCCTGTTGGTGCCGAGCCTCCCGCCAACCTCGCTGCGAGAAACATGGCTGCTGAAGCCTACGAGTTGGCGGGCAATGCCGCCCGTGACAACAACGAGACAAGAATCATCCCACGTCACCTGCAGATGGCCACCCGCAACGACAAGGAGCTGAACCAAGAAGACCAAGAACAAAGCCCAAGTTCAATCGCAAACCATGTTTCTCCCCCGTCAACTAAAACCGTCCTATTCAGGACAGCCAAAACAGTTTGCCAACTTAAGGTTGATTTTTTGTCTTGTGCTGTTTGCAATTTCCATTACCGCGCCCTGGTTGAACATGGCATTGCTTTAAACGCCGCGTCCTGCAATAAATGACAAAGCGCGTTGAACAACCAATGAACGAATTTTGAGTTCGGCGATCAGTTAAACTCGTTTTTGCTGAACATGTTTTTGAACGTTTCTGTGAAAAGGAGCCTACGTTAATTTTGGACAATCTTTATAAGATAGCAATGAAGAGAGAATCTACATTGCATCAACGTGAAGTTTTAGAACTTCATAAAAGTCAACTGGAGGAGCAGACACGGCATCGGAAGAGTGAAGCACAATGCTACGCGTGTGGCAAAGGCGATCATGATTTCAAATGCCAGTACAAGAGTAACGTCTGCCGGAACTGCGATTGTAAGGGTCGTTTGGCGAAGATGTGTCCACCGAAGGATCAGAAGTCTTCAAACGAGAGACGCGGTCCGAAAGTGAATCATTTGAAAATCAACCAGCTTGAAGTTCCTTCACCGTTTCAACTGCAAGTTTTGGTGAATCATATTTTTGTTGCACTTTATCGCGGCAAGCCGTGCTTTGTTTTTGCTGTGTCTTTTTCGCAAAAATAAAATCAAAAATATATTTGTAATTCAACCTAAACGAACAGTGAAATCATCAAATCTCCACGTGTTTTGTGTAAGATGTAGTGAATATAATCGATTCCCTCCCGAAATTTGTGATGGCCGGTAGTTTTTCCCCGTTTTTTTCGTTTTTCGTGCTTCGCCCCCACACCCGGAGGAAGAGTTAATATCAGCTTAGTTGTGTTTGTTAGTGCTGTTAGTATTGCGCCACGCGGGCATAAATGATTAAATTAGAGTATTTTCCCGCTTGGTCGCGAGTGAATTTATGATTATTAGCAGTTTAGAAGTCGATATAGAGTCGCCTCATAGCGGGGGATTTTGATTGGAGAGAGAAAAAAGAAAACCAGTGCAATGTAGAAAACGGCCATTTGCTGGTCAGAAGCAAAGAACGAAGCTAACGCGTGTGAGTAGCTGGCATATAATTTCAGATGCACTCATCACGTGGTGTACAGATGGAGAGCTGTGATGTTTTTTTTTTTCTTTAGTTACACCATGATTGTGATTTTCAAGTTAAATTTCTTCTCGGAAGTGCTTTTTTTTACCTGTGATTTTCATTGTATTGCATTTGTGCGCGGAGTACTAATTTTATTTGGGTGAAAATATTTACCGAGTAGCGGAGTGCTACTTCTGTAGACACATAAATGCATCCTTTAACAGCACAGGGAAGCCGTCAAAATGAAGACTGTACATCAGCAACAATTTCCGGTGAGATCCATCTAAATTTGAACGATACTAATAAATACGTGCCATCCTAAAAACAATAAGATTTGATGATGGAAGTGTACGCACAGTACCTATATCCATTTGATGTTTGTACTGTCCCCACTCTTCTTCTTCTTCTTCTCCTCTTGGTGGCGGGACCATAGTTGGTCCATACTGCCAAGTGTGGTCAAATCGTGAAACGTTTTTAAATTTTTAGTCATGGTTGTTCTATATGTCGTCGGTCGCGATCTCTTTATTTCTCTTGGTTATTTTTTTTTTGATCGTTCTATCAGTTGGTCACCAATCTTTAAATGGTGATTACTTCTATGGATTTGTCAGATCGTTATTCCCAGGGGAAAACCGTCTTCAAAGTGTGATTTTGTTTGATGTAATGAATTTTGAAATGTTTCGGTAATCTGCATTGTTCGCGTTAATTAACAATGATTCGATGGTGCTATGTTCCGTTATGATTTTATAGTTTGTTCTGCTTTGAGCGTATTTTGAACATTTGAAAATGATATGGTTGGAATCTTCTCTAGTCCCGCATGTTTCACATTTATCGTCTGTGGTCAAGTTCCAAGAGTAAAGTTTTTCTTTCGTTAATGTGTGAAAAGTTCGAAGTCGTCCTATTGATACTATTTCTTTTGTGTCTAAGTTATGTTGTTCAAACCATGGTTTAAGTGTTGGCTGTTTTAATATGTTGTAGTGTAATTTGCCTTTATGTGCTGAGAGTTCTGTGTATTCTTGTATCCAATCTTCTAGTGTTTCCTGTTTTGTTAGATTGAACGTATCTCCCATTGGTATTTTTGAATTTATACATTGAGAAGCTTGACAACCTTCTTTTGCAAGTAAATCAGCTTTTTCGTTACCTGTTATTCCTTTATGTCCTGGGACCCACTGTAGTTTTATAATTTTGTCTGTTGTGTTTAGTTTTGTGACTATGTTATGTATTAAGAAATTATCTTTCATGTTTTTGTTATTTATACTAGTTAGAGCTGATTTTGAGTCCGTACAAATGACAAATTCGTTTTCTTGTTTTGTGTTTATGATATCCAGAGCTGTGTCTATTGCCATTAATTCTACATTCATTATTGATAATTCTTTGCTTACTTTGCATTTAATTTTTTCGTTGTTATTTTCTAGCCATATTCCTATGCCACATGATTCATTTGTTTTTGATCCATCTGTATAAACTTTATGAAAGCTATCGTATTTTTCTTTTAAAAAGTTTAGAAATAATGTTTTTAATGTGTTATTATTCATAGCATTTGTGTTAATTTCTGGTATGTTTGTTTTAATGTCTTCTTCGATGTTCTTTTTAAATTTCTTAAATGTTTGTGTAGCGTTATGAGTTATTATTATTAGATAATTATTTTCATAGATTGTTTGTTCTAAAAAAGTGTAATGTTTTGGAAGTTCTTCTATTTCTAAGAATTTTCCTGTGATGTTAATTATCGGTTTATTGTATGAGAATGTTTTTATTGCTTCTTTCTTAGCTAACCATTTTGCTCGGTTTTTTATTGGGATTTCTCCTGCTTCCGCGTATAGTACGTTTATCGGTGTTGATTTTAGTAATCTCAAGCACGTTCTGAGTGAGGCATTAAATGTAGAATTTAGTTTGATTAGGTTTGATTTTGCTGTTCCTCCATATATTGTTATTCCGTAATCTATTTGTGATCTAATTATTGCTTTATTAATTTTTAGTGCTGTTTTTGGATGCGCTCCATTTTGTTTCTTACAAATCATTTTAATTACGTTTAGTCTTTTTTTTAATCTATTGTTTAAATAGTTTATGTGTATTTTATGTGACATTTTACTATCGAGTATATACCCGAGATATTTGTGCTGTTCTTTTTGTTCTATTTGTGTTTCGTTAATTTTAATTTTTATATAATTATTTTTATTTGAGTTAAAAAGTATTACTCCTGATTTGTCAGGGTTTACGTCTATTTTTAGCGCTGTTAATTGTTCTTTAAGTGTGTTCAGTATTATGTTTGACGTTAATTCTATTTCTTCGATGGATTCTCCTAGTATAGTTATTGAAAAGTCGTCTGCAAATTGTACAAAAATAATTTTGTCTGTTGTTATTTCGTGGAGGTTTCTAGTATAGATATTAAATAATATCGGTGATAGAGGACATCCTTGGGGTAGTCCTTTATTGGTTTTTTTAATAATTTCTCCTTGAGTAGTTTCCATCTTTATTATTCTATTTTTTAAATACGTCTCCAACCATGAGACAATTTTTCTTGGTACTTTAAGACCGTCTAGTTGTTTTAATAATATGTTGATATCTACTGAGTCAAAGGCTTTCGTGAGATCTAGAAATATTGTGGCAGTTATTTGTTTCGCTCGTTTAGCTTCAGCTATTATTGAGTTTATGTGGTTGATGCAATTTATTGCCGAGTAGTTTTCTCTAAATCCGTATGAATGTTTAGGTATTAGATCGTTTTCCTCTATGAAGGTATTAAGTCTTTCTTTAATTTCACAGTTTATTATTTTTAAGTTTACATTTATAAGTGCTATTGGTCTGTATGATGATTCTAACATTTTATCTTTACCGGGTTTTAAAATTGGTATTATTTTAATTATCAGCCATTCTTCAGGGATGTTATCATTCATCCATACTTCATTTGTAAGTTCAAGTATACGAATGAGTAGGTCTGTTTTAATCTGTTTTAAGAAATAGTAAGACATTTTATTTTGACCTGCCGCCGATGTATCTTTTTTCCGTTTTATTGTTTTTATCATGTTTTCGATTATTAATGGTTGTACATATTTTTCTTGTTCTACGTCGTGGTTGGTAATTTGTTGGTTAGGTATCAATTCGTGTTTAAAGTTAAGATTTAGGAATTTGTTTGCTAGAGTTTTATTATATATTAATTCAATATTATCTTTTGTTTTAAAGTTTCCACTTACACGTCTTACTATTTTCCACATTTTATTGAGGCTTGTATCCTCATTTATTTCCTCTAATAAGTTTTCTCTGTATTGCATTACTTCTTTCTTTAGCGCTTTTTTGAAGTTTCTCTCTGCTTTTTTAAACTCTTGTTTATTTTCCAGTGTTAAATTTTGTCTAAATATTATGTGTTTTTTATTTTTTATTTCATAGAGTTTTTTGATGTTTTGATTCCAGTATGGTTTAATTTGTTTTTTACTATTTGGGTATATTGTATAGGTTGAATTATTTAAAGCTTCGTTGAGTTCCTTATTTAGATCATTGATATTATTTAGAGATTTGGGGTTTATTTGGTTTATATTTATTATTGCTTTTTCTTTATTTATTATTGATTTAGATATATTATTTTCAAATTTGTTGAATGCGTTTATTACACATTCGATTAATTTGTGGTCTGATCCTAAATCTTCTGTACTGGTTTCCCAACTGATCTGTGGTCCTATATCTGCTGTTGTGAGCGTTAAATCAATTGCTGACGATTTTTGATTTAAGTCTTCCCATCTTGTAGATGTACCTGTGTTAAGAAAAATGATATTACTGTGTTCTAGGAGATCACTAATAAATTCTCCTCTACTGTCTGCTTTGAAACATTGGTTATCCCAAATTGGGCTGTGAGAATTAAAGTCTCCCCCTAATAAAATTGGGGTTGTACTTCTATCTATATAGTTGAAAAGATTTTCTAAGTGATTTTTAATTGTTGATAATGTTGATTCTGGTGGAATATAAATTGATATGAATATTATTGGTTGTTTAAGGTTTTTAATTTTTACTGCTGTTAGTTCTAAGTCTATGTTTGGAATTTTAATTTCTTCGTATATGAGTGTGGGGTGGATAAGTATTCCTGTACCACCGTAACCATCTGTTCTACAGCTTTTAATAAAACTATAGTTTAGAAATTTAAATTTTTCATCTGGCTTTAGCCAAGTTTCTTGAAGCAAAAAAATGTGAATATTTTTCGTTTTAAGGTAAGTTTTGATCGATTCTCTTTTATGAAGAGGTCTTAAACTGCGGATGTTTAGTTGGGATATGTTCAAATCTCCTAAATGGGTCTGATCCATAATTTCATAAAGAAAAATTGTTATGTTTTATATTGTTCTTTTGAATCACCTAATAAGTTTTGTATCACTGTTCCAATCTCAATCAATATTAAGTCAATTTCGGGTTTGTTGTATGTTTTTTTGTCTGTTATTTTGGAAAAGATGTTTTGTAATTGGATTGTAAGATTTTGTTTTTGTTCTGTTTGTAGTTTTTCAGTTTGTGTGACTTTATACGGGTTATTTTCAATAGTTCTTACTTGTTCCGGGATCATTTCAACTGTTGGGTAAGTGTTTTTCTGTGTTACTGGTTTAGGTTTGTTTATCTGATTTGGGGTATTCATGTTTGTCAGGTTTTGTACGATGTATTTGTAATCCATATTCGTCTTGTTCGTTCTGTTCACCTGTCTAAACTCTCTGTTTGTCGTACTTGGTTGTTCCATTTCTGGGAATTCAACGGTAGACTCCAGGAGAGCATATCTGTTTTTAGTGCTAATGTCAGGTTTCGGGTATAGCTGTTCTGCTTCTTGATATGTCATTTTGTTAACCGTCATTGCAACATTTAGATGTTCCATTCTTATGCGTTCCGGGCAATCCTTACTTGTCGGTAAATGATCGCCACCACAGTTTCTACATTTACGTCTGTTTGTTTTTTGACATTCAGTGTGATCGTCTGTTTGGTGTTGTCCACATTTTATGCAGGTTGCTTTACTTTTACAAGCTAAGCTTTTATGTCCTAGTCTCCAACATTTTGTACATATTCTTACTGGATAAATGTAAACTTCTGGTTTCGCGTATACTCCATATATTTGTATTGTCCTAGGTAGTTGTGGTCCGTCCACCGTAATTTTCACCGATCGTGTGTCAATTAGTCCTGATCGCGCGTCTTTCGGGTCTTTACGTCTTTTAATTCTTTCAACTCGAATGATTTTCTTTTCGGATATCGCGTTTTGAAAAATTTCTCGTTCCGTAATTGACGTTGGTATGTTAGTAATGATGCCTGTCGTTTCAAGTAACATTTTAGGAATGAATGCTCTGTAGTTGTTGTTGTTAAGTGTTTGTGTTGCATTAAGTATGTTTTCCGTGTCTTTTGGTCTTTTGTAGGTTAGCTTGTATCTGTATTGTCCTGCCCGTTTGAGTTCTGTGAATTGGTCCAGTTTCGTTTCGTGTAAAAATTTACCCACTTCCATGGGTTCTAGGAGTTTTTCACCTTCTTTGATTGAGATTGGTTCAATAAATACTATATTGTGTAGATCGTTGATAACCCAGTGTTGTTGGTAGTTGTTGTTGTTTTGGTTGATGTTGTTACTGTTGTTTTCTGTTGTTTCGTTTTTACTTGCAGTCGGTGTTCGTGAGTTGTTAGTGTTGGTCTTTGTGTTGGTTATGGTCGATGTTTGATGTTGTTTAGCATTTACTTCAGTTTTATGTCGTGATTGTTTTTCTTTTTTGAGTTGTTTGTTGTTTTTTTCATTGTTTTCTGTGTTTTTGTCTCTTCTTTTCCTTGATTGTTGTTCGTCTGTGTCCGTTTCCATTTGTTCGTCCGGAAAACCCATGAAGTCTTCCAATTCATTGTCTGATTTGGGTAATGATGATTCCAACCATTCTTTACCTTTGTCGGGTGGCAAGTTTGGACCCATCCTCGCCGAGTCCTCCATACTTGGTTTTACCCAAGCATGAATTCTTAACCTAACCTAACTCTGCAGATTACCTACTTTTTTCTCTTTTTTCACTATTTACACCTTAAGACTAGCAATAACCTACGAATAACTCTCTATTTACAGATTTTTTAGATTATGAAAAACTGATATTTGATCGATTATTTGAAGTTGAATAAAGAAATTATGTATCGCACGCGGTTTTTTTTTTTTTTTTTCGTTTCACTTCACTTGACGCACAAGATGGCTTGGTTCGTGTGGTCCGCTTTAAACGACGGGTTGAGGAGGAGTGATCTATATCATTTATCCAGCATAACTTGAAGTTGAAGAAGAAATATTGATCAACCAAAATTACGAACACTTCGAAGGCTTTACTACGGCATTTAAATGACCTTTATTTTAATTGTAGTTTATTTTGCTGACTATTAATTTAAACCACAGCTATTATTCAACTAAATATAAGGTTTAATTGGCAAAGCTAGTTAAAAAGCGTTGCATTAGAGGCATAAACTGTATTTCAACTAATTGATCAGTGGTTGAATAAAAGTAAATTAAGACACCTGTGTAAAGCTTTTGTATTATTTTTCTTCAGCTTATAATTGGATCAGTTGAATAGTGATGTACATTACAGCTATTATTCAATTCAATATAAGGTTTTATTAGCTAGGCTACAAAAACGATGCTTAAACGGATTTATAAACTGTTATTCATCTCTTTGTTGAACTGTGTGAATTGAGTTACATATAAATACTAAAACAGCTTTTACTAAGCATGTTATTCCAACAAAATGAAACACTTGAATTAACGTTAATATTTCAATTGAGAACAGCTTATATTTCAGCCAGATTTTTTATTCGGCTACGAAAGTCGTAATTCAGCTTTAATAAAGCATGTATGCTTGTTTACTGCTTTTGTTTGTTTGTTGGGAGTGGTAACAGGTACTTGATCACGATCGCCGACCACAGCCGATTTTGCATTTTCTACCTATTGAAAGAAAAGTCGAGGAGTACGTTGCCTACGCCAAGACAATTTTTGGCAAAATCCGAAGACTATCCGCTCTGATCAGGGAGCGAGTACAGCAGTAAACGGCAACGTGTGTTCTTCAAGCAAATGGGCATATCGGCTCAGTATACCACCGGTTATAGCCTCCAGCTAAACGGCGTCGAGGAGCGGAAAAGCCGTTCGTTCATCGAAATAGTACGATACATGCTTGTCGATGCACAGTTAGAGCAACGCTACTGGGCAGAGGCGCTGACCACAGCAGTCCACCTGCCAACAAAGCCCCTCGACGTAACACCATTTTAGCTTAGGACCGGCGCGAAACCGGAGGTCGACCATCTCCAGATTTTCGCTTTGCCCCCACACCCAAAAAAAAAAAAAAAAAAAAAAAAAAGCCAAAACCACAAAATTAAAATTCAAGGCCTACCCCCCGAACCGTAAAGCTTACCGCTTCCCGCCCCGACCACCGAAAAAAACCAACATCCCCCGGAACCCCAATTTTATGGAAAACGACAAGAAAAAGAAGCCTTCCCCCACCACCAACCTACCCTTCCCGCGGCGGCTTCCGCCGCCCCCTCCCCCAACACCGAACTGGAGGCCCAACCCCAAACCAAACACCAAACCGTCTCGAAGCGGAAGAACCACCACGCCACCACGCCGCAGAAGAAGAAAAAAAACAACCACCCCGGGGATTCGGGGGTTTTAGTAACATGGTGTCGCCACCCCTCGGAGAATCCTCGATCCACGCGTCCAACGAAGGGTTCCCTGTCGCAACGATTCCACAGGACTGAAGCTGCTGTCATCCACGAACAACAATCGTGAAGCCGAAAACTTGGTGCTGCATGTAGTGCTAATTTGACAGCTCGGTTTTCTTGAAGCCTATATGCAGCAAACACAATATTCGCGGCGGAGGTTGTCGTGTTTTGTCGTTAATTTGATTCGAGAGAAAAATCTTCCGTGTTGTTCTTAGTGAAGTGGTTATCACAACGATAGTATTTTTTTATTGTTTATCAGCCAGGTATTATAATGTTTTATCTAAATTACTGATACTAGTAGCTTGATAGAAGAAATATTGTAAGGAAATAGAATCTTTTGTGAATCGAGCTTAAAATTTTAAAATCGTCACTAGCGCCACACCAAAAGTGGCAGGCTTCAAGAACTAACGCTTTCTTCAGTCCTCTGAAAACAAATCACCGCTGAAACGCACAGCAACCCCACCCCACCCCAAGGCCTTGAGATGGTGATCTATCAGGCCCCGATGCAGGAGGAGGTTGAAGCTTTCCACGCTTGGGAACTTGTCCATCTACTTCCGGGGCGCAAACCCGTTGAATGCAAGTGGACGTAGAAAAAGAAGGAAGATGAAACCGGGCGAGAAAATGGTACGACGATTCGCACACGACGACGCGAAGCCATCAAAGCTACCAATCGATTCCGCGTACCTTAGGGAGGAAATCGAACTGCCTACAAACAAGCATGGGAAAATTCATTCACTCGCATGAGCACCACCGATGTAAAATAGCAATCCTCGGTTGCTAACAGAATAGTGAACGTGTTTGATGTTTTCTATTAAACGGTTCTACACGAATCCTCGAAAACGAAAACTGTAGAAAGAATCAACAAGGAAAACAGAATTATGCTAAACAAATTTTCATCTAGTCGTTATATCTGAATGAATACGTTGCCACTGAGCGCGAGCGATTTGAATACACCGTATAAGATTAATTTGAGTCAGTGATTGCAATCAGATGGAATGATCAGAGCAAAGATACGGCTTAAAATGACACTTTATGCTTTTACGTTGCATTAGATTACTTAACATCATGTTAGATCATTATTTGACACCCCCCCCCCCCCCCCCTGACCGAGGTGGAGGAGTTCTAATCGCTGTGCGGAAAGGTATCGAATTCAGTTAACTGAACATTGCTACCAAGATGATTGAAGCTACAGGTATTACCATTTCCGTGAACAATCGCCAAATCCACATCGTAGCTGCTTACTTTCCTGGAGGTAGGCGATGGTCCGATTGGTCACAATTTCGTCGCGACGTCCGCGCTCTTTCAAATCGAACCGAACCATTCTTCATTGTTGGAGACTTAAATGCCAGGCATCGCTTCTGGAATTGCTTGAAGAACAACAAAGCTGGCAATATACTGTCTCAGGAAGCAGCTCGTTGTGGATTCTTCATTCACTTTCCAGATATGCCAACATTCTACCCGTTTGGTCGTGGATGTCCGTCGACTCTAGATCTTGTGCTGTCCAATAATTTGCTCAACATGACGAAACCTGTGACCTTGAGCGAACTGTCGTCCGATCACCTTCCGGTGACTTTAGCAATCACCCTAACGACATCTCCTGAACTGCATACAAGAGTTCGATGCTATGCTCGCTCAAATTGGACGTCATTTCAAAAAGTGGTGAATGCTAAATTGGACCTAGCTGATTCTTTGGTTGCAGACATTTGCAATGAAGTAGGAGTTGATGCCGCTCTCACCGCTTCTCCAAGGATGCACTTTTGGAAGCCGAATCCATTGCCCTTCCTGAGATCACCCCTCAGCCCTATGTTGTGACTCGCATTCCGGAAGAAACTCAGCGTTTAATTCAACTTCGGAACAGACGTCGTCGGCAGTGGATGAGAACTAGGCATCCTCTCTTCAGAGAAATAGTTTCATCATTAAATAATCGCATTCGTGATGAGTGTGCCAGTGCTCGCCACAGAAAGTTCAAGGAAACACTGTTCTCCGTGGGGATAACCAAATTTGGCGATTAACCAAACTGGATATTCCATGGCTGCAGAATGTAACATATCTTGGAGTGACCCTTGATACGAAACTCAACTTCGGCAATCACGTCAGCAGCTGTATCCGGAAGTGTGACAAACTTACAGAATCACTTTACCCGCTCGTGAATCGACGATCTCGTTGAGATCCAGCTATCAAGGTTCTGCTGTACAAAACTGTATTCCGGCCTACGGTTGCTTATGGGTTTCCTGCCTGGTATAGCTGTGCTAGAAGCCACCGCAACAAAATACAGATCAAGCAAAATCGACTACTCAAGATGATGCTGAGCTTGAACCATTTCCATCCTACGGACGATGTACATAGTCTCTCTGGTGTCGAGAGAATTGACGATTGGTTTCTGAGGCTGATACCTAAATTCCGTATTAGCTGTTTGTCTTCAACAAATCCCCTTCTTCAAGAACTTGCCACATAACGACCACTGTGCTAAGCTTTTTCTTCCTCTATCTCCGTTTCTCATAAACTAAACCCCCATTACCCCCTCCTGTCAACCAACACACTTTTTGTTGTTTCTGACGAGGTTTTATTTTCTCTCGGCCCCGAAAACATCATGGGACATGAGAAAAAAATAGTTCTCCCACCTAACTCCTCGTCCCCCACAAAATACAGTTTTAAAATTCCCAAGTCAATGGTGTGTCTTACCACCCTCCAAGATTTCGAGTGAGGATGGCAGCATCTATCATAAAAATGGCACCAGGGACAAAGAGCTGAGGAGAAAGGTGTTGAGGTACGTGAAAGGCAACCCAGGTGTCTCCATACGTGATTTGGCAACGAAATACGATTCCAACTTTTCCACCGTGCGTAACATCCTTTCAAGAGAAGGATATAAGTCTTTTTGTGCCAGTAAACATCCGAATCGCTCCCTGAAACAAAATTTAGTGGCCAAAAAGCGAGCACGATTACTATACGAACGAGTTTTGACGAAATTTGGTGGCTGTATTTTAATGGATGACGAAACATATGTCAAAATGGATTATAAACAAATCCCCGGACGAAAATTTTACCTGGCAACTGGTCGTGGGGATGTCCCTTCCAGGTATAAATTTGTTTTTGCTGATAAGTTTGCTCGGAAACTAATGATTTGGCAAGGAATCTGCAGTTGTGGCCTTAAAACCAAGGTTTTCACACAATGACGTCGAAGGTTTACATTGAAGAGTGTCTGAAAAAGCGGATTTTACCCTTCATTCGGCAAAACAAGGCCAACGTTATGTTTTGGCCGGATCTAGCCAGCTGCCACTACTCTAAGGAGGTACTAAAGGGTGTTTCGATCAAAATTTGGTTGACTTAAACTTGTATTTCCTTTCATCAACAATTTTGCACACCCCTCATTTTGAAGATGTGTGCATGTAGCATCATGCCTCTATTTTGATTTTGAGATTAGCACTTCAGTTATCAAAATGTCGTCGTAGGAAGAGAAGCAACGCATCAAAATTTTGCACGTGCATGTGCGAAAATCCAAACTACTCTCACGCCAAGTTGGCGAAATCGTTGAATGTGGCTAAATCAACTGTTACCAACGTATTAAAAGTGTTCGGTGAACGTTTGTCGACAGCCAGATCAGGGAGAAATCGAAAGCCGGAGGCCACAGCGACGACAAAAAGAGTTGCCCGCTGCTTCGAGCGGAACCCCAACCTCTCCGTCCGAGATGTCGCAAAGAAGCTGAAGGTGGCGCCTTCAACCGTGGATAGAGCTGAAAAACGAGCTGGACTGTCGACTTACAACAAAGTGGTGACTCCAAATCGCGACGATAAACCAAACAAGTCGGCCAAAGCACGATCGCGAAAGTTGTTCATGAAGATGCTGACGAAGTTTGATTGCGAAATACAGGACGATGAAACTTACGTCAAGGCAGACTTTAAACAGCTTCCTGGACAGGAATTTTATACGGCAACTGGACGGGGAAAGGTGGCAGATATTTTCAAGCACATTAAACTGTCAAAGTTCGCGAAGAAATATCTGGTGTGGCAGGCCATCTGTACCTGTGGCTTGAAGAGCAACGTTTACATTGCGACCGGAACCGTCAACAAGGAAACGAGTGCCTAGAAAAACGTCTACTGCCTATCTTGAAGCGACACAATGGTTCCGTTCTATTATGACCGGATTTGGCATCTTGCCATTACGGAAAAAGGCCATGGAGTGATATGCTGCCAACAACGTTCAAGTGGTGCCCAAGGACAAGAACCC